>DF358682.1:0-10213 GCA_000787875.1 Solanum virginianum
TGATAAGAGAAAAATATCATATATAAATTTAAGTTCTTGTTTATTTTAATAGTAATATTTCTATTTATTTATTTTTTTGCTGAAAATGTCATAATTTAAAGAAAACTTCAACTAAGGAAATATGTGGCAAAAGAAATACAAGAATTGATTTATAAAAAAAATCCAACACAAATGAAGATATTAAAAGAGAGGAACAAGAAGATATTGCAAACATGGAAAAGAGTTACATAAATTTTCTCTTACATGGAGTCTGCAAGCTAAAAAAGAAAAAAGAAAATAAGAAAGAAAGGGAAAACAATAAAAAAAATTATTGAAAGAAAGAAAAAGTGAAAGCATTCACTTCATATGGGCCTCACATATTGAAGAAAAGGAAAAAAAAAAAGGAAAATTGGTTACTAAAATCAATTTTTAGCAATATTAACAACCAATCATAATTCATTAAGAGCGGCATATGTTCAACTTTAAATAGAGTTGCCATTTTAATTGCAAGGGAAACCACACTTCGTATTTCAAAGTTCTTCTACTATTTGTTTAGTAAAGTGATGTTGAAAATTATTCTAGTTCCTGCTTTTAATTAAATAGTGGAGCTATTCTTCTCGAATATTTCCTCTATTTTCTTATTTAATAGAGAAGAATATTTTCGTTAGTGATACTAATTCTATTATGGATTAATTTAATTTTGTGTTGGGAAAATGATGAATCTTGATATTTCTATATATTAGCAAGTGTTGTTCTTAATTTCACGTGTATGAACTTAAGTTGTATGATAAATTTTTATCTGCTTTATAACTAGACATTATTTTATCGATTAACATCTATCTATTATTTACTACATATTAACTTATTACTAATTTTGTAATCAAGAGAGTCGGGAGAAGTAATAATGTTAGTTGGAGTATTGATAGATTGTTAATGTTTTAGTAACACTTGTCTACTAATTAAAGTTACACTTAGTTGCAATCGAGAGAGGTGAATAGTGTAACAATTAGTTATAACAAGTAAGTTAACCGAAAGGGACTTACTTAAAAGAGCATGCTTTAGTTCAAATACATATTTCTAATTCTTAATTATTACGATTTTGATGATTAATTGTATAACTGAGAGGAGTACATTTAATTGTTCAAATTAGGTAATAAATATAAATATAATCATGAGAGATATTTATGTTTTTATGAGAAATATAAACTAAGGAATGAATAATTTACTTTATACAAAAATATCAAGTAAAGTAAGAATCCCAACACCTTTTGGTACATTGTGAAAAACAAAAATATATTTTCTATTTTTCTATTTTTATTATTATTTAACTATTTCACCATTCAACTAATTTTTTTTACGTACTCAAATAGTAATCAAAACAAGAAACGTCTGTAGAATAGATAAACCAATCTTTGTGGGTTCGACATCTTTCTATACTATTATTAAATATATATGCATTAGTGACTCATCAATGGCCGGTATATCGGTCAACCCAAAAGACATCAGAACAAACTCATAATGTCCATACCTTGTCCAGAAGGCCGTCTTGGGAATATCACACTCCCTCACCTTCACTTGATGATACCCGGACAGAAGATCAATCTTAGAGAAATGGCTAGCCCCTTGCTATTGGTCAAATAAATCACCAATTCTTGGAAGAGGATACCTATTCTTGATGGTGACCCTATTAAGTTGCCGGTAGTCAATACATATTCTAAGGCCCCATCCTTCTTTTTACAAATAACACCGGTACACCCCAAGGTGATTGGCTAGGCCTAATAAATCCCTTCTCCAACAAGTCCCTCAATTGTCAGAGCCATACGATAAAGGGGAATAGAAATGGGTTGAGTATCGGGGAGGAGGTCTATACCAAAATCTATTTCCCTTTCAGGAGGAACATCGGGAAGGTCATTTGAAAGAACATCAAGAAACACATTTATAATCGGAACCAACTCTATAGGAAGGACCTTGGACTCCACATCCCTAACCTTCACAAGATGATAAATACACCCCTTAGAAATCAACTTATGGGCTTTAATGCAAGAGATGAATCTACCCTTGATCACCACATCATGACTATCCCACTCAAGAATGGGTTCATTTGGGAATTTGAACTTGACCTTACGGGTTCTATAATCAATAAAAGCATAATATGCATGCAACCAATCCATCCCAAGAATAACATCAAAATCAACCATGTCTCACTCAACAAGATCACAAGGCAATATTTTATGCAAGATGCAAATGGGACAATTTCTATAGACCTTTCTAGTAACAATAGATGCACCAATAGGGGTAGACACCTCATATGACTCACATAGCAATTCAAGCTTAATATGGAACGTTTTGGCAACAGAGGGAGTGATAAAAGAAAGAGTGACACCTAGATCAATCAATGCATACACATAAAAATCAAAGACTTTTAACATATCGGTAATAACATTAGGGACCTCATCAACCCCTTGCCTCTCATGCTAAGCTTAAAATCGATTATGCCTTGGGGTACCATCTTGTCGGCCACCTCTACCCAAAGAAACTGCATTGCACCTCGACCTTCAGGACGAGCATCCTTACTCTTATTATGATCATGAGGGAAATCAACCTTTTTGTGACCCACCTCCCCACAACCATAGCATGCATTAGTGTCTCTCAAGCATGGACCCTTATGACGCTTACCACATCTTGAACACACATTATTAGGAACCACTACATAAACACCTTGGGTCTTTAGGAAGTCATGGGCAAATCCCTATTAGAAGTATGAGAAGACCCTTGTCCTTGGTGGAACCTGCCACCCCTTCGGCTTTGGAACTTCCCCTCATAATGGGCCCTCTTGGCCTCATGACCCCTTCTCTTTCTCAATTTCTCCTCCTCCATTTGTTCGGTATAGGTCATTAATCAGGACAAATCCATGTCACTAATAACATGGCAGACCGACACTCCTCACTCACCAAGTCAGAAACACCCATCACAAATTTATTCATTCTAGACCTTGAGTCGGCTACCAAGTATGGAGCATATTTTGAAAGTTGGTTGAACTTAAGGGCATACTCCCTCACACTCAAAGATCTTTGTTTCAAGTTCATGAACTCCACCAATTTAGCTTCCCTAAGCTCAAGAGGGAAGAATTGAATAAGAAACGCTGCCTTGAACTCTTCCCAAAGCACCAAATTGTTGACTTCCTTCTCCTCCTTTCATTGATTGTACCATATTTGTGCTACCCCTTTGAGTTGGTAGGCTACCAAATCTGCCTTATCTTCTGACCTCACACCTATGATACTCAATACCTTGTAGACCTTATCAATAAACTCTTGAGGGTCCTTATCTACCTTAGACCCATAGAATTCTGGGGGATTCATCCTCATGAAGTCTCTCACTGAAGATGCCGGTGTAGAGCATGAGGGGGTTGGGCCCCTTGATTGGCTTGATTAGCTATAACTTGACCAAGTAAAAAGTGAGACCATCTTGAAGCTCTCCATAAGCCGATTGCTCCTCGGGTATACAGACTCTTCTTTGTCTTATGTTAGGCATGATCTAGCATAGCAAATAACAATCGTTAGGGGGAGAAACCTTACTTTAATTCTATACCATGACTTAGAATATGAAGAAGAGAAACATTTCCTAAGACATCTCATAGCCTCTAACTCATAGTTGTGGTGTATAACAAAACTATGAACAAGACTCTTATCGATGCGGTGTGTTGGACTCCGAGGATCTACTAACCTAGTGCTCTAATACTAAGTTTGTCATGACCCGAGCCTAGGATCTGGACGTGACACGGCGTATAGGGAACCTGAAGACTCCCCAAGCAAGCCTCTTAATATATCATCACACATCCTTGGTTGCAAAAGCAAGTAAATGACATAAAACATTAAAAATAGGGGCAAGGGACTAAGGGGAAACGTTCATATCATAGACATCAAGAAACAAGAGAGTCAAGGCTCATAGCATAGAAACACAATATGTCCAACAACACCTCCATAACATAAATAATAGCGGGGGCCAAGACAAGCAACTGGGCTTACCCTCATATTAAAGGTATACAATAAAGAAAGAGAGTAGCAATATATAGCATAAGAAACATAGACCAATGTCCCCAGAATTGAGGATTCACCCACTAGCTTATGAGATATCGTACTAGCCACATGGAGGAGGATGATGATCAAACGGTACTCCAGTTCCTACATGGTGACATCATGTATACATAAAGTATGCATTAGTATGTTTCAATGTACTAGGAATGTAGGATGCAATGCAATAAGAGATACGTATCATGGTAAAAATGCATAGAGATAAGCAATGGATAGCATGATAGCAATATGACATATATGATCAATACTTAAGAAAAACACACTTACATAGACCATAATACTTGTGTAAGAAGAGACCATTATCATATTGGTTGATCATCGCACCCTACCATCCTTGGTGATTAAGGTACTAGCCCCATCAATTGGTTAGTGGATCATCGCACCCTATCACTCTTGGTGACCGAGGTACAAACCCCCCAACATGGTTATCAAGGTACAACCCCCTGACATGGTTGGTGGATCATCGTACCCTACTACCCTTGGTGACCAACATACAAACCCCTCGATATGGTTATCAAGGTACAAACCCCCCGACAGGTTAGCTAATAGTAACCCTCAAGTAGGGCATGGTCATATTCTAACACTATATAGGAGAAATTCATATACATGCATTCAATCATATAGTCATTCAACTCATAAGACATGCATTGGACCTTCAATTCCTCAAGAAAACCATAACCATAAAGGAACTCATGAAAGAAACCCACATGCCTTAACTTAGGAGAATAGATTGATAAAGATTGAAGATGGAGACGTGAAGCTTGATTGCTAACCTTAGAATCCGAATAAGTTTTGAGACTTGAAATTAGGAGATGAAATATTATCTAAATGTTTGAGAGAGTATTTGGAAATATTTTAAATGATATGAGGGTGAAATATGGCTAAGTATAGGTATTTTCATGTTTGGGAACACTTAGGCCCATGATCAAAAAGTCATGGACCGAACAAGAAAAATAGCCCACAAAATGAACTGAGGCGCACCCTTGGACGCGAAAACCTTATTAGAAATTAATATTTGGGAAAATGAGATTGTGATTCGTTTGATCTTAAATTGGGGTTATACTCATTTCTCACTCAATTTGACCCCCTGATCAAGAATATGAAGTCAGATTTTCGATATCATGCTCGGATTTTATGATATATGGAAATTGTGATTCTAGGCACTTCTGAGGCACATTTTTGGGTACTCTTTGGGGTCGTTTCAATTTCTCAGGGTCGGGAGGTTGCATAGTCTTTATCCACTTCAGCTCCACCAGATCCTTAACCATATCGATAGGGTGTAGAAGGGATGGAGATAATTTATGATGACGGTCTATAGAGAAAGGTACAAGGAAAGATAGTGCGTTCATTCTATAAGAAGCCCCAACTTATCAATACAGGGTTGAGCCATCTCTTTAGAATTGAAGAGGCCATGGCACGACATGGGCTTGGATGGCTTTCTAAAATGATGGATCATTGCTCTTCAGTGTTGGTATGAGAATGCTACGCGATCTACGCAACAACCATACTCAAGGATCTGCTAAAGAAGAAAAAGCCTCTCGAGGAGCCCAGATTACGGGAGGTGTTAGTGAGAGGTCGACGGGTGGAAATATAAAAAGAAACCGTTTGCCGAGTAGAGTTTTGTTCCTAATATAGAGCTCTAGAGTCTACAACTAATTTTGATCACTGGATTTGGCAAATTAGACAGGCTATTTCTAAGAGTGTGGACTAGAGGACTAAGCTCCTGAGATGGGTTGCGAGTCAGACTACTAAGCATGGTCCAGAGCCTGCATGGGTCAAGACTCATTCAGAACCCATAGTGAAGTCTTCCCTCTCCTTTCCCACTAAGTTTTGGTGGGCTATTGTTAGATCTCATATCTAAACCATGTTCACAGATAATGTTCTCACGTTGCAGCAAGTTGTTCTGGTGGCTAGCATCTTAACTGGCTATGACATTGACTCGGTGCACCTGATAGCTGAGCAAATCCATGAGTCAACACTCAAGAGGACTACCTATAAGTCATTCCCCATTCTTATACATAGACTATGCGTAGAGATGAAAGTGGAGGTATTACTTCAACTAGACCTTCTATTGGTGGCCCTATATACCATTGATCTCAGCCTGCTCAACGCTGATGATAACCTTGTGGCACTCTACCAGGCAAAACCTCCCATGCCCAAGAAATTCATACTTGAGCCACAGACAGAGGATTCGACAACTGTTGCAACTTCTACTCCAGCTGCTACTACTAATGAGGAGGGACCACAAAAGCCTGCGACAGTCGATACTGAGATAGGTCCCATTACAACCATGTCTGCACCAGAGCTATCCACATCATAGATTTCTCTAGCAGACATTATTGCTCTGTTGCTTTCCTTGTTATGGTTCATAAAGTATCTTTCGTTGAAGCTTAGTTGGCTCAGCTCATGAGGTAGATTAAGCAATGGGTCTAGCAGATGGTTCAAGCATCGGAGGTAGATGCAAGGTATTCACTACATCAGTGGTTGATCGACGTATTATTATAGTGGATGCCCAAGTTGATGCCTTCGAGGAAAGAGTGCAGAAGAGACTTGCTGAGGTCCGCCCTGTGGATTTGTCAGCCTTTCATCAGGAGTTGATGAAGTTCAAGGATGACTTGGTTACATCATTAGGAGCTCCGATCACAGTTCCTGTATCTACACCTTTAGATGAGCCACTATTTGACATGTTTAAGGAGGATAATCCACCACGTGCTCCCAGGAAGAGACCTATGGAGGAGGCTGATGAAGTCGAGGGCACAAGTAGTAGAAGACCTTCAAGGAGGATGAGGAGATCACTGAGTTCATCTTGAGGACATCAAGAGAGGAATAAGAGCAAAAGAAAGGTTAGGAGCTTGAGTGATTGCAGGGAATTGGCTCATCCAATATGTCTGCAGCTCTAACTACCTCGTAGGAGGAGATACTCATGGACAGCCAGCGACCAGTACTTAGGCACTATTTGATGTTTGACTTTTGACCCCATATGCTTATTTTCTTATTGTATATTATGGATAAAGTACATGTTTTTCTAAGGGGTATGAGTAGTTATGGACTAGGGTAAAGTCTGAGTAGCCTTTATTTCATAACTATCCAGTTTTTGATATCCCGAGGTTTTCTTGCCTGTGTTCTTTTGCCTCGTGGATTTTTATTTTTATCTTGAACTGACATATTTTTGATGTTGTAGATAATATTTGTGGTATATGGTGATTAAACTCTTGGCATGTACATTATTCTGATGCTTTATAAAATATTTTTAAAAATTGGTACCCTTGAAACTCTTTTGTGATTATGCATGTTTGAAAGGCTTGGCAATGTTTGTTCTGACTAAGTGAAAATGACTTGATGCATGAAACATGATCTGTGAGTCTATACTAGTTATGTATGCAATGCCATGTGTGTGTGAGCTAATTTTGTTGTTTTCATGCATTGTGTACTGATATAGAACTTTCCCTATGACTTTGAGTTAGACTAGAGATTGTATGGATTAGGAAGGGATCTTAGGCCCTTTTTCTTTCATTTAGTCCATTTGACCCACCAAATGAAAGAGTTTATCCCTTGTTCCAACTATTTGAGCCTTACATATACCTTTTCTTTCTTAATACCTAGCTAGCCTAACCTTTTAAATTCCTTGATATTGGCCCTGCTTTATCCTTGAACATTATGAACCTTGATTAAGGCAAAAAGCCTAAGTTGAGGGTGGCTACAAAAAGTGGCCTTAGTTTGGGGATTGGATATTATGTACTTCACCTCAGGCTAAAAGCCTAAGTTGAGGGTGGCTACAAAAAGTGGCCTTAGTTTGGGGATTGGATATTATGTACTTCACCTCAGGCTAAAAGCCTAAGTTGAGGGTGGCTTATGTTGTGGTATAATAAGAAAAAATGAGGTGGTGAGTTGAGAATAAAAGAAAGAGTAGAAATCCATGTAGCAGGAAAGAGAAAAAGAGAAAAAGATGCTAAAGCCTTAGTATCAGTTGAAAAAGCAAAACAAGTTTGCAAATAAGGCACAAACTGAAAAATGAAGAGAAAATACCCAGAATGCTAAGCTTGAAAATAAGGAGTAAGGGATAACAAGTTAAGAATGATTGAGTTGTTAAGGTGAAAGTGTTAAAAAGCATAATTCAAGGTTAGCCTTTAGTTAGTAATTGCTTAAAATACCACACCAAAGCCCCATGAACCTGCGTTACAAGCCTATGAAGTCTTAAAGTGATCCTAATCCAATCAGTCAACAATCCAAGTGGTGAGTATATAGGCAAGACTATGATATTGAGTATCATGTATGTATCTTATTTGTGAGAGTGAGTATGCATGCACAGTCCCATGAGTATCTTTTGAAATCATATCAAGTATTTAAAAGGGACTTCTTTTCTGTGAGGGCATTTTAATTGCATGGTTAGTATTTGACTTGTTTAGTAAATATGGATTGTTAATGCTCCTTAACTTGTCATAGCTGGATTGTCAAATGAGTCAATATGTTGTGGTTTGCTTAATAGCTACATGATCATGTTTTGAAAAATGTTGTTATGGGTACCTGAGTTGAGAGTAAGTAAGGTATATGTTGGTAAGGTGATTGCTATGTATTGCTTATTATCTATCTAGATTGAGTCATCGCTTGAGGACAAGCAACAATTCTAAGTTGAGGGTGTTGATGTGCTATCAAAATACAGTATATTTGATGCCTAAAACAAGGGATTTTGTGTGTTTTTAGTGCAACTTTTTATGGTTTTTATGTGTTTTTGTATTTATTTTTGAAGAAAATACAGGTTGGCCTGATTTTGGGAAAAGTTGTAGATTTTGTTGATTTTTGAAGATCTACGAGACCCATTATGAGTCGTAGCCCAAGCTATGGATCATAGAGGATGATCATAGCAATTAAAAGTTTCTAAAACTAAAATCTGAGAATATGATGTTCAGCCATACGAGCTCAGATCACGGGTCATAGTCCTCACTACGACTCACAGAAGGAGGCCTCGTAGTGATTAACAGTGTTGATTAAAATTGGACTAGAAAATGCAATGATAGACTACGAGAAAGAAATACTATTTGTATAATAGACCATGACTCATAGAGGTAGATCTTAGCAGTGAACTCTAAAATGCCAAGTGCTGACCACGAAAGCCCGATTACAGCTCATACGTCACCCTATGAGCCATAGCTACGAGCCATTACAACTGCCGACCAGATTTTCTAATTATTTTAAGGATCTTTCTGTAAATAGTATAAATAGTATATGTTAGGATTTTAAAAGGAGTTTTTTTAGAGAGAGCTTTTTTATAATTCTTGATACAACACTTAGATTTTTTAGAGGGTTTTAGAGTAGAAAATTAGGGATTTTACTTTGAGACTCAAATTTGGAGATTTAGATTCACTTGTGGATTAATTTCATCATTCAAGCTTGTGGTTCTATTCTCAAAGAGTGTTTCATTGTTCTTTATTTTGCTTTGGGTAAGAAATCTTCTATGTCTTCTAATTTCATTGTTGATTTGTGTGCCCAAACAATGAGTGGCTAAACCCACAACTTGGGGTTGTGGGAACCATGCGTAGCTAGCTTAATAACCTGAATTATTTGCACCTCTTGTATTGGGTATTTCATGTATTGTCCATTTTCCTTTATTTTGCTTATTCTTTAATGGTGACAAACATTAAACCTCGCGTAGTGTCATGATCTCGATCAAGGTAGTGATGAACAGGAAAAGGAAATGGGTGATAGGATTCGATTAATGTGTTCTCATCTAATCAACCAAACTTGGCCAAGGAGAGGTTGATTGGGACAATAAGTAATAGTTAGTTTGGCACACTATGGTAACCGGCTAAGTGCCATAGTGAAATTCGACCTTCACCTTTGCCCAAGGGTTGGAAGAACATAAGTTACCATCCTGTAGGCAATGTCCTAATTTAGGTTATGTTATCTGGGGTATTTAAGTTAGTGAATCACGGGGAACACAACTTCCCAAGTTTCTCTCTAAATTTGATTGTCTCTATTTTTCTTAGTATAGTTTTATATTACTACGTATCATTACAACCCCCCCTTTATTGAGAATAGAGTTATTTGATGCTTGAAATGATTATTAGTGAATCAATGTGGCAAAACCCTGTATTCCTTTGGGATTTGACCCTAACCTATGGTTAGGTTTTATGTTTGACAACGAT
>DF358682.1:10255-42503 GCA_000787875.1 Solanum virginianum
TATGGTTAGGTTTTATGTTTGACAACGATCGCTTTATCCTCAAAGTGAGAGGTATTGCTTGAGCGTGATCACTTAAATAGGAGCATTAGAGTAAAGATTATTCAAAATCAACGCGTTACTTATTAAGTGCTTCAATTATATCTTTTGTATGGAAGAAGTACTGACTATGAATACTATATTCCCTTTGTAATCTACATTTATTTTAATGACACTACACCAAGAAGAGAAATACCTCTATATATATATATATATATATATATATATATATATATATATATATTGAATCTCCATTTTAAGCGAACAAATGAATTTCAACCTAATACCACCATGAAAATAACTAAGCTGCAATTCTAATGCCTTTCATGAAAGGTCTTTCTAGAAAAAAAAAAGTAAGATGTCGCATTTGATGTTTTGGGAAGCTTCCTGGATTTCATACTAAAAGGAGGGATAGAGCTTAGCCTTAACATACCTTCCCAACGGATGTCTTATTGCCCAATATTTCTTCACAAGAGTTGTTCCTTACGTCCTATGCTTCACAAAACTATATATATATGCAGCTTAAAGACACATATAAATAGTCTAGAATTTAAAATTAATGACCAGATTCGCTAAATAATATTTACGCGAGGAAACATCCGTAAAACTTCCTAAAAGAGACTGTAAAAGAGCCCCAAGATCATTACTTGAACACATTAGCTGTAGACCAAGAATAACCAGTAAGAACACCACTTTTTTATAGCCCAAAAACAGTCCCAAACAGAGCTAATAGGAGGAGAAAATAATTGCAAAGCGTAAGACACACATTTTTAGGCACGGGGATGAATTTTAACGAGAAAAATGCAAACAACTTACCCAAATCACCTTAGTACCTTGAGGGAACTTTATATTTAGTTTATAAGCTATTTGGGACGAAATGGAACTGATTAGAGGTTTAAAAAGCTCAAAGTAGCCGACATCTAGGTGGGTTGGCCAGACCCGGCCCGTGACTTGGTTTCCTGCTCGGGCAGTCACAGTAAAACGATAATAACTTTTTATTCTGAGGTCAGTTTGATAAATCATTTTGTGTGTTGCATACTACACTCATAGATCTTCAATTTGATATGTCATGGACCTTCTAACTCCTTATATTTTTTGATATATGGCTTGATACATTTGACCCAAATTTAAAAAGAATTTCTTAAAGAAACTTATGGTAACTTTGGCTAACCTATATCTTGCAACTTTTTTGATACCCAAACTTAATGTATGACCTTTGTGCTATTAAAATAACCTTAAAATCCATTATTAGTAAATTATGCACTTTTAGTCCCATTCAAAAAGTAAAACCTAATTTAAACCTTTCAAAAAGGGCGAGGTGCCACTTGGGCCATTTCTTTAATCCCGAATGTGTATTTAGGGCATTCCTTTAGGTTAAAACTTTAGGTCATTGACATTATCACATATTGGCAGCCTTACTATCCTTAGGTTCTATCTAAATTTATATATGTCTTATATGACATGCCACCACATATATATATATATATATGGAAGATGAGAAAGACGAGGTCTCATAGTAAGTTGCCCCACAAATCAGACTTCAAGTCTTTTTTCAGGCCAACTCATCTGTACTCAAGACTCCTAAACTAGGAGGTCATTATATTAGGCCTTGTTTCAGTTTTTTATTCCACTTTAGCCATATTGACCTCCACTGACTATGAATTTATTCCCTAGTGAAACCCTCTTGAGTCTTAACCCATTTTTTGGTAACCATATAGCCTCAACTTGAATTTGTGAAAGCTAAATCCTTCGTGTTCCTTACTAATCCCTCCTTGAGCTTAAAAAGAATAAAGTGATGGAGAAAGGCCAAGTTGAGGGTGTTGGTAGAAAGACGGGGTTGTCTCCCATGTAGTAGTTGAGGAAAGAAAAAGGAAAAGAAAGAAAGGTATGGAGTCCTAAAAGTGATGAAAAATAAATATTTGAAAAAGCTAAAAATGTGGAACCGAAAAATATTTCTTCGAAAAGATGACCCTCCAAAACGTTTTGTTGAAAAATGATCAAAAAGGGGAGACATCTAGGATAAAAGATCAAAATCAAAAGAGGTCTCAGTAGGAGAGAAAAAGGACGGGGGACAAAAAGAATCCATGAGCATGAAAAGAATGTGTAGAGTTCATGGAGGGATGAGCCACAAATACCTATATGCTATCCTACCTGATGTCACCCAAGTTACACCTCTTATTCAAAATAAAGTGGTGGTTGTCAAGATATATAACTAACCAAGGTTAGGGTCGAATCCCACAGGGAATATAGTAGACTTAGAAAAATTCAATGCAATTCAGGTTGATTAACCAACTTATCTCACCAAAAATAGGGGGAAGGTTATAACAACTATGAAAGTAATCCTAAACTAAGGTGAGTGTTAAATTAGTATGAAAAGTAACTAAGGTATTGTGTTCCTTATAATTCCCTAACTCAGTATTACCAGATCATCTAATTTTTTTTCCAGTGTGTAACATGTAGAATGGTAAGTTAAGTTTACCAAACTCCTTAGTCTAGGCGAGAGACGAATTTCACTATGTGATTTGGTTCATCCCTGCAGTGTGACATTACTAACCCTTACCTATTTTTCTAGTACGACCTCCCCTTCACCTAAATCAGTTGATTAGATGAGAAACATCAACTGAATCCTGTTAATTAATCTCTTACTACCTTGATCCAATCAGTACCACTAGGTGAGTTCTAATGTTGGCAACCATTAGGAAGCATTCTATAAGAAGAGAATTAAGTAATACATGTATGCACACTTTTCAAAAATTATGAATTATTTGGTTTTACCTTAGTTCTTTATGGTTCCCATAACCTTACTTGTGGATTTAAATACTCATGATTAGTGTAAATGCAAGACTTATGAATTTAAATAACATAATTGAGCACTTACACAAGAGAATTGAGCACAGAGAATCTAAGCGCTTCACCAAGAATCACAAGATTGAAATTAAAAGATAAAATAGAGTTTTACAAGTGTTTCTCTTAAACTCTATAATACTCTATTATGTCCATCTACTATTTCCTATAAAAAATAACCTAAAAATCCTATTTATAGTGTTTAAAATACAAAATCAAAATGGAATTTAAAATATGGGTCGACAGACTCTATGGACTATTCTTCAGGTCGTACAATATTTTACGGCCTATAGATGGGCTTTCGTGGATTGCTGCTTCAAATGTGGGGCTAACTTCTATGATACCTTTCTATTGCCTGTATAAATTTCTACGGCTCATAGGTGGTTTCGTCTGATAACTTTCAACAGCTCTCCATTTTCTGATCTTTAGGGCATGACACAAGTCTACGTCTCATAAAATATTTCACGGCTCATGTGCATGTTCGTAGACAACTTCAAAAATATACCTTCACTGGAATTGTCTATGAAATTATCTTTACTGCTTGTAGATTTCATTACAGCCCATAATGGGTCTCATGAAACCTCTGCTTCAGTAAATTCTGCACACTTAGCCCAAAAATTGTGCCAACCCTATAATCCTGCAAAACAAATATAAAAACACATCAAATCTACTAACATCGCATTGAGAACGCACAAAATTTCAAGCTTAAGCATCAAAAGTGCTATATTTTGACATCACATCAACACCTTCATCTTAAAATTATTGCTTGTCCTCAAAGCAACAGACTCAATCTACATAAGCAGCACAGTAACACACAAACCTCCATCTAATGACATATATCACATTAAACTCAAGCACAAACACCCACACCACTTTTAAAAACACATTAGATAACTAGTAATCAAACTAGTACAGACATGTGCCAATGCAACTATGACAAGCAAGGTAGTTATCAATAAGCCACAATTACTAAGTTAGTCTAATGTTAACAATGCAATGCAAGTGCCCTCAGAGAAAGAAGTCCTATGTCTCTCTCACAATGATATTTTCAAGTATAATCTTGGGACAGTGCTAAATCAATCACTCTTAGAAAATACATTCAAATACTATGCTCAATACCATATGCTTGCCCCTATACTCATGACAACGACTTTTGGCTACTTGGACTATGATCACTTCGGGACTTTTATTGGCTTATAATGTAGGGTTAGGAGGCTTTGGTATGATGTTTCGGGAACATAGTGACTAAAGACCTTCCTTGATACTGTATTTTTCTACACTTTTTCCCTACCAACACTGTTATTTTTCATCTCATTCTCTCTGTATCTTATTTCAAGCTTTTCTGGGTGCTTCTTTCTCAATTTTCAGCTTTTTGCCTTGTATTTTCACAATATTTTTCTTTTTGGTTCCTTTCTAAGGAATCACTCATTTTTTTGCACTTAGTACACATTTTCCCTCCTTTTTCATGTATGACTAATATTCTCCTAATTTTGTGTTTACCCTTACACTAGCCACCTTCAACTTAGGCTTTTGGCCTCTGTTGAGGTTCACAATATCCAACCCTAGAACTAGGCCAGTTTTGGTAGCCACCCTCAACTTAGGTTTTTCGCCTCAATCAAGGTGCACATTGTTTAAGGAAGGATCAGGGCTAATTTTAGGATTTTACATCTAATAAGGCTAGGTAATTTAGGTTTTTACAAAGAAAAGGTTCACGTAAGGCTCAAACATCAAGATCAAGGGACATTTCACACATCTAGTTAGTTTATTTAGGCTAAGCAAACTATTATGAACAACGACCTAAGATCCTTTCCTAACCAACTAACCTACAGTCTAAGTCAAAATAATAGGACAAGTTCTGAATTGTAACATAACACATGAATTTAGAAGAGTAAGTTCACACTCGCATGTCACTGATAACACTATCAACACAGACTCTCAGATCATATTTTTCATCTCAATTTTATCTTCACTTATCAGAACAAGCAATGTCAGCACAAGTAAATAAGCATGGTTGCTATCTAGACTAACTAATAAAAATTAGGTGGGTATCATTTTTCTCACAAAAGCATAAAAACACATATATGTCACAGATATTAGTACTATGTACTACCAATACTACCTACACTTCCCAAACATACTGGTTTAACAAAAATTAAATATCCATGGGGAAAAAGAACACAAGAAAGAAAACTCCTTGGGTTCAAAATTTGGGATAGTTATAGGCCAAGGTTACTCATACTTCACTGAGGCCTATAACTACCCAGACCCCATCAAAAAAGTGGTGCATTGTCCTCAACCCACACCAAAAATGCAAAGTAAAGCACAAGGGTAAAAAAAGAACATACCTGGGCACCTAAGTGCTAGCATCTACCTTGGGTTGCATCCCAAGCATTGCCAAATTTATTTTCATGGCAAGACATAGATAACTTTGGTACTCAGGCTTCACCAAGTGTCCAACCATCATCACTAGCCATCTGTAAGACCCCACCTATAAGGAGTATGAAATATTCAAGAAAATAACCTCTGAATTTTTTTTGGAACTTTCAGCTTTTACAGGGGGTTTTACAAGCTGTAAATTGTTGTATGGCGCATAAGTTGGTTCATAGAACCTGGGGCAGACTTGATGAAATTGGAATTTTTTTAGGATTCAATATACGACTCATCAGGAGGCCTGTAAAATCTCTTATGAGCCATAGATTGTGTCATGGAATGTAAATTAGAGAAGGATCTTTGAAAGTCCGAAAAGCTATCAGATGAAACCCCTACCTACAGACCATAAAATAGACCATGGGTCATAAATGAGGTCTCGTGGTGCTGTACGGTGAATTTTATAAGGGGTAGTTCTAACCTTTCCTATTCCCTTAATAGCCTCATCTAGCCCCTCTATGACCCCTCATGCAATTCCAACCCCCTCTCTCATCAAGTCGAGTGCAAATGATTCTAATCGCCTAAGTTTTAGCACAAGTTCATACATGTGTATACTTTAAATGCCCATCTCTCTTAGCACATAATGACCTAGATGTTGGATGACCCACCAAATAAAAGTTCTTTGAATTATCTTTCCAACAACTGGTTTCACCTCATTCAAAGTTCAGAGTGAAAAGTTATATCTATTTTTGTGAAGCACTGTCAAGCTACCACTTTATATGACCATCCTCATGGGCCATGGACTGACTTACGGCCCAAAAATGAGATTTTATGGAACCTATTAGGACAGCTTTAAAATGAGTATTTTTGTCATTTTCCCTCACCCTAAGCCCAATACAATGTCATTTGGCCTCTATTATGCCACATATAAGCCATTTTCAACCCTAGTACACTTCATTCCCACTCACTCACAATATCCTAAGTCTCAAAAAAATCCTCTTAAATAATCCCAAGTCCTTCAAGCTTTCAAGAGAAAGAAACAAGCTAGGGTTTTTGTTTCTTCATCTCCAAATTGAATTTTCTCTCCACTAAGTTGGCAAGGTATGTGGATTTGATTGTGGAAACCTTTCTTGCCACAAGTCCAACCATTCTCTTTCTCCAACTACATGAAATTTATGGATATTTATGGGTATTTTATGAACTCTTGTATATAATGTTACTGTTATGCATTCTATGATTGTTTTTTTCTATGCATTATCATGTGAAATTTATGACTTTTTATGAGTGTGGAGGAAGTATTAACTAGGTTTTACTTGATAAGGTGGGTTACTTTGAATAATTTTAAAAGAGGAAGTTTATTTACACTTCTCATATCTTAAACCTTGGCTTTTGCTTGATTTGACCATAAATACATACCCACCATATGTTTGACCAAAGATGTATTCCAGACTTCCTATGTGGGTATAGGTCTTATAGGGTGATACATGAGCTACTCTTTGATGAATGTTGTGATATTTGAGATCTTGCATGCTATGACCATAATTATGAATACGGGGTTTGTGTAAGATGAGTTTCATGTTCCCATGTCCATATTTTGGAAAGCCGACATATATGGTTATGAAGGCTTGATTAAGAGTGATTCAAATTAATGATTTTCACTATATGTCTTGAATTATGAGTTTCCAGATAATGAGTCTCCATTCATGTGCTATGAAGGTTTATGAAAGAACATGGGTTTTGAGATGAATTTCATGATAACTTCACTAGGGAATTGTTATAACGATAATGAGTTGTTGAAATGGGTATAAATGATCAAGTTTTATTATATGTATGTTTGATACTCATGAATTAGTTGATTTCAAGTTTATGTACATGTACTCCTCATGATTTGATTTAAAGATACATGCTAAGTTATTAAGGCATAAGTGCCTTATGGCAACTTATGTGTGATAAGTATGTTAAGATTAACAAGGGGGATAACAAGTATGCTATGAGCTCATGAGCATGCTATGAATGACGAAAATTATGTAAAGCCCTATCTTTGATGCTACAAGTTATGATTAATGAGCTAATCCAAGAATGACATTAAGATATTTTGAGACTATGCATTACATGATTATAACTATGTTTTAAGTATTCTTTGGGATTGTTGACCTAGCACTGAGAGGACCTTGGTTGGAAAACCATTGTCCCTTAACTATGTGCCACCATAGGACATTTTGTATATCCTATAAAAATAATTGTATCATAAGTTATGGATATCTCTTAACTCCTATCAAAAAAATTGTATCGTAAGGTAAGGATATCACTTCACTCCATCTCTTCACTCCTACCAAAAAGATTGTATCATAAGTTAAGGATATTTATTCACTCCTATCGAAAAGATTGTATCATATGGTATGATTATCTCTTAACTCCTACAAAAAATAAGATTGTATCATAAGGTAAGAACATCTTATTTTACCTATTGAAAAGACAATGTTGTAAGATAGGGATTTTTGTAACACTCTCCAAAAAGATTATATCGTAAGGAGATTGAATGGTCTACCTTGGCAAAGTAGACCACTCCTTTATTTGGTATGGAGTGAATGCCAAGATTCCAAATAGTAGTGCGCTTGGTCTTATTTGTTGATTATGGTCCTTTCCCACTAAGTATATGATTTCATGTAATTTGATGATTATTCACGTATATTTAACCATAGCATTGAGCATGCACAATATATTAAGCTTATATCCATTGATTATGATTGTGCATATTATTTAATTATGACTTATATTCTTTGTTGCATTTACACGCTGCATACTTAGCATATTATCATATCGGTTCAGAGCTATATTCACTATGTTGTTTACGTTATCTTAGACCATCTTTCTTAGTCTTCTCTAGATCTCTGGGTCAAGCAGAGTCAAAGAAATGCCTTAACTTTAAGTTTTGGGCATACACTACACTTGTATCCTGAAATAGAACAAAAACAATAAAAAAACGTAAAATGAGGGAAATAAGGATTAGTTCCCAAACTACTTGAATTAAATAATTCTAGCTATATTCCCTGGCAACGACACCAAAATCTTGATATCACCCAAGCTACACCTCCTTTTTGAAGCTAAAGTAGTCATTGTCAAGATATATAACCTAACCAAGGATAAGGTCGAATCCCATAGGAAATATGGTAGACTTAGAAGAATTCAATGCAATTTGTGTTGATTAACCAAGTTATCTCCCCCAAAAGGGGTTTTTTATAACACTATGAAAAGTAATCCTAACTAAAGCAAGTGTTAAATCAGTATGAAGAGTAACTAGGGTATTGTGTTCCCTATGATTCTCTAACTTGGTATTACCAGATAATCAATTTTTTTCCCCAAGTGTAGTATACAAAATGGTAAGTTAAGTTTACCAAACTCTTTGACCCAGGCGAGACACAAATTTCACTATATGATTTAGTCATTCCCTGTAGTGTGACATTACTAACCCTTACCTATTATCCAGTACAACCTCCCCTTGGCCCAGTTCGGTTGATTAGACAAGAAACATCAATCAAATCCTGTTAATTAATCTTTTTTCCTATTCATTACTACCTTGATCTAGTCAGTAACACTAGGCGAGTTCTAACATTGGCCACCATTAGAAAGCATTCAATACAAATAGAATTGATTAATACATGCATTCACACTTTCCAAGAATTATAAATTATCCATTTTTACCTTGTTAGTTCTTCATGGTTCCCATAACCCTATTTATAGATTTAGCTACTCATGATCAGCATAAATGCAAGACACATGAATTTGAATAACATAATTGAACACTTACATAAGAGAATTAAGCACAAAGAATCCAAACTCTTTACCAAGAATCACAAGATTGAAATCAAAAGATGAAATAAAGTTTTACAAGTGTTTCTCTCAAGCTCTCTAATGTTCTATCACATCCCTCTATTGTTTCCTATGAAAAATAACCTATAAAACCTATTTATAGTGTTTAAAATACAAAACCAAAATGGAATAGGAAAACTAAGTGGGTAGACTCTACGGGCCGTATAATATTTTACAGTCCATAAATGGGCTTTCATGGATTGCTGCTTCAAATTTGGGGCTGATTTCTATGACACCCATCTATGGTCCATCTAAAGTTCTATGGCCCATAGAGGGTTTCATCTGATAACTTTTCAGCAACTCCTTACTTTCTGATCCTCAGGGCACGACACCAAGTCTACAGCTTGTAAAATCTTCTGCGGCTCGTCTGTATGTTGATAGACTTAAATTCAAAAATTTAGCCTTCACTGGAATTGTCTATGAAACTATCTTTACAACCTATAAATTTCTCTATGGCCCGTAAAGGGTTTTGTAGAACCTTTGCTTTAGTAAATTCTACACACTTAGCCTAAAAATTATGTCAACCCTGTAATCCTGCAAGATAAAATATAAAAACACATCAAATCTGTGAACATCACATTGAGAATATACAAAATTTCAAGTTTTAAGCATCAAAAGTATTGTATTTTGATAGAACTTCACTGGCCAACCTTAACCCTACATTACAACCCGCACAAAGTCCTTTGTGATCCTAGTCCAAAATGAAACAAAATGAAGTCTGATTGGGAATAAGGGCAAGCTTTTGGGTTGAAGATTACATGCTATTTCTCAATTGGGAGAGTGAGTATTGAAGAGATCTTTTGACAACAATGTTATACTTGTGTGTACAGTATTTTCATTAGCGTCAGGGAAATTGATAATGCTTTTAGATAGTGAATAGTAGCTACATGAACAACTGTGACCGTAGCTATATTTTTATTACTCTTTTGTCACCTCTTGAGGCTTCAAAATCTCATGAGTGGTCTATGGATGTTCGAGGATGGATGAAAAAGGTGGGCTTGTATGTGATGCTCCCTGTGGCACTTTTTGCAAGATCTAAAATAGAATTGATTGATTTTTGATTTTCTTGACGATAATCAAAGACTTAAGTTAGGGGTGTTGATGAGTCCATATTTAGAACTCATTCTGGGCTTAGAATGTAAACAATATCATCTTTAGTATGCTATCATGTTCCAAATATTAACTAATATGCATGTGTTATGGCAGGAATGGAACTAAAACTGGATAAGTTGACAATAATCAAGAAAACTTGGAAAAGGAGCAAAAGTATGAAAAAGGCAGACATAAGAAGCCTCGCCAACCTTGTCGCCGTATCGCCAAATGCTCATTGAAACCACCTAATATGCCAATAACCAAGCTCCAAGTTTATGCTAATAAGACACTTAGAAGCAAAGTCAAAAACTTGTTCATTGTATCGATGGATGACTAAGGAGATCGCCTAATATGACCAAACTTAGGAACCCAAGCTCACAACAAAAGGGCGATATAAAGGAACTTCGGCATATTGATGAACATGATATATGGAGTAATGGATCATCTCCTAATCTTGCAAAGACCCAAGCCTCTAAAGGAATGTAGAGGGAAGCGATTAAGTGCACATTCAGCACATTACTTGAGTGCTCGTAATGGTTGGCCTTAACCTCTGAACAATAACTTGGTGCACAAACTCTCATAATTTTGCATGGACTATTTAAACATTTTAGAAAGGACATTGTACATATCATTTACTTTAGATTTGTACAGAGAGAGAGAGGGAGAGAGAGAATGTGTGTATGATTAGGGTACCTAGAACATTCTTGTCTACGACTACAAGGAAGAGAGGATTTCATGCTTGTGGAGGCACAAATTTGAGAGATTTTCTTGTGTGAATTAAATTTTCTGTTTTAATCCTTGATACTTATGTTGAAACGATCCCAAAGGTGCCCGTAAATGTGCCTCAGAATGTCCAGAATTTTAAATTCTGTATATCTCAAAATCCATGTGTGATATCACAAATTTGACTTCATATTCTTGTTCAGGGGGTCAAAATTGGTTGAAAAAGGGTCTAAACCCAATTTAAGAACAAATTATTAGCAATTTCATTTTTCATAATTTTTCTTATCCAAAATTGATCTGCGACAATGCCGCGACACGCAGCTATCACGGACATGTGTTAATTTGACCTCTGCGATAGGTCTGCATTATGGATAAGACGTGGACTTATGTATTTTGTTGCTAGTGCTTTCTATCTTGGTCCAAGACTTTTGGGTCTTGGGCCTAGGTGTTCCCAAACGTGTTTTATATACTTAGCCATATTTCACCCTCATATCATCCTAACTATTCCCCAATACTCACTCAAACACTTAGCCATAATTTCACTCTCAAATTCATATCCGAAACCCTTATCCTAAGCTAAGGTTTTCCTTCAAGGTTCTTCTTCAAGCTCCAAGTCTCCATCTCCAATCTTCACCAAGTTCATCTCCAAGCTAAGGTATGTGGGTTTCTTTCATGGGTTCCTTTCATCTAGGATGCCCAAGCCTCCTTTTACTCAAATTTCCTGATTTGAAGTTGATTTAAAAATAGGTCTTGCTTATTATGAAATTCACAGTACACTGTGTTAAAGCTATGTTAAATTATTACTGTTTTGCTATGTTTTGAGCTATAACTCTTTGATCTATTGTAAAATTTGAGGAGCGATATTGATGTATGTTGCTTGAGGATGTTGTAAGTTGTAGATTAATGGTTTTATAATGGATTTTCTTGCATGATTTCATCTCTATAATTCATGGTTTTATGCTAGCATTACACACCCTCTAAGTGTTTGATAAAATGTCTGGATGTGGTCTCTTGAGGAGTTGATGGTCCAAAGCATGTGATATGATATGATTGATTATATGATGATGAAATGAGCTTATATATATGATGAATTCTATATAAAGTGTTGCATCAGAACATGCCCAATCCGGGGGGAGTAAAAACTCGGATAACCTAGATGGGGGTTTGTATTCATCAACCTAGTCAAGGGTTTGTACTTCTCGACCTAATGATGGGGAGGCATCATTACTAACCTAGATGATGATTCGTACTCATCAAACTAGTGAAAGGTTTATACTTCTCCACCAGGGTGATGGGGTGGCATCATCACTAACATAGTGAGGGGTTTGTACCTCACCACCTAAGTGATGGGGCGATATCATCGCTAATCTACAAAGGGGTTTGTACTTTGGAAATCTAGCTTGGTCTCTTCTACACATATGATATCCTATATGAGAATGAGTTACTTAAGCATGTTTTACTTTTGCACTGGTCATACATGCCATATTGTTATATTATGCCTAATGCCTATTGTTATACATTTTGACTATGGTGCCTAATTCTTGTTGTATTGTATTCTACATACTTAGTACATTCAAACATACTAATGCATACTTTTCCCTACATGATATCATCATGTAGGAACCGGTGCCAAGTTGATCATCTTCCTCCTCCACGTGGCTAGTTCGATACTACTCAAGCTAGTTGGTGAGTCCTCTACTTCAGGGAGCTTAGTGTACGTTTCTCTTATTATGTAATGAGACATTCTTCTTTGTTGTCTATTTTGACTATGAGGGTGAGCTCGATTACTTTGTCTTGGGCTCCACTCTTTTTCATATATTAGAGGTGTTTTTTGGACATGTTATGTATCTATGCTAAGATCCTTGACTCTATTATTCTTGATGTCTATGTTATGGACGTGCTTTTCTTTTGCCCCGGTTGTCCTACTTTATTATCTCTTGATGCTTGTTTTTATTGCTTCCGTGATCAAGGATGTGTAATGATGTTCAAAGAGGCTTGCTTAGGGTCCCTTTGAGTTTCCCTTACGCCGTGTCATGCCTAGGCCCTAGCTTGGGTCATGATAAACTTGGTATCAGAGCATTAGGTTGATAAATCCTCGGAGTCCAACACACTACATCGATTAGAGTCTTATTCATGGTGGTGATGCACATCATGACTATGAATAGGAGGCTATGAGACATTTTAGGAAATATTTCCCTTCTTCATGTTCTAAGTCATGCTATAGAGTTGTGGTATGTTTTTTCCCCTAACGATTATTCTTTACTATGCTAGATCATGCCAAACACTCAAGGAAGAAGGGCCCAAACTCCCAAGGAGCAACCTACCAATGGTGAGCTCCAGGATGCTCTCACTATACTTACCCAAAGTTATAGCCAATCAAGTCAATCAAGGAGCCTAAGCCTCTCATATTACTACCCTAAGAGCTAGGGTAAGAGGCTTCATGAGGATGAATCCTCAAGTGTTCTATGGTCAAAGATGGATAAAGATCCATAAGAGTTCATTGATGAAGTCTATAAGATCTTAAATATCATGGTGTTGGGCCAAATGAAAAGGCAGAGTTAGCAGCATACGAACTTTAAGGTGTAGCCTAAATATAGTATGATCAATGGAAGGGTGAGAGGGGGATTGTTAATGTGGTGCTTTGGGAAGAGTTCAAATTGGTTTTCCTTAGTCGATTTTTCATTCTTGATCTTAGGGAAGCTACGTTGGTAGAGTTTATGAACTTGAAACAAGGTGCTATGAGTGTGAGGGAGTATACCCTCAAGTTTAATCAACTTTCAAAGTATGCTCCTCATTTGGTGGCCGATCCTTGATCTAGGACGAATAAGTTCGTGATGGGGGTGTCCAACTTGGTAAGTGAAGAATGCCGGTCTGCCATGCTAATTAATGACATGGACTTGTCTCAGTTGATGACCTATGCCAAGAAAATGAAGGAGGATAAATTGAGGAAGAGGAGAGGTTATGAGGCCAAGAGGGCCCATCTTGGGGGTAAGTTCCAAAGGGGTGGCCGGTTCCATCAAGGCCAAGGGTGTCATCATGCTACTAATAGGGGGATTTCCAATGACTTCCCTAGGCCTTAAGGTGTTGGTGTTGTGTCTCCCATTGATATGTGTCCTACATGTGGGAAGAGTCATAGGGGCACGTGTTTGAAGGGTTCTAATGTATGCTTTGATTGAGGGGAGCTCGGTCACAAAAAGGTAGATTGTCCAAGAAACCATGGCAAGGGCTGGGGTGCAAATGTGATTCCATTGGGTAGAGGTGGTCCTCAAGGTGGTGCCCTAAGGCACATAATCGATTTTATGCTATTCGTGGAAGCCAAGGGGTTGGTGAGGTACCCGATGTTGTTACCAGTATATTGATAATCTTTGACTTTGATGTGTATGCTTTGATTGATCTATGTGCCACTCTTTCTTTTGTTTCTCCTTTTGTTGCTAAAAAGTTCCATATTGCTCCCGAGTTGTTGCAAGAGTCATATGAAGTGTTTACTCCTATTGGTGCCTCTATTGTTTCTAGGAAAGTTTATAGGTGTTGCTCTATTTGCATTTTGAATAAGTTGATGCCTTGTGATCTTGTTGAATTAGACATGGTAGATTTTGATATCATTCTTGGGATGGATTGGTTGCATGCCTACTATGCTTCTATTGCTTGTAGAATTCGTATGGTCAAGTTTCAATTCCCTAATGAACCCGTCCTTGAGTGGAAAAGTCAAGATATAGTGGTCAAGGGTAGATTCATTTCTTCCATTAAAGCCAGTAAGTTGATCTTTAAGGGGTATCTTTACCATCTTGTGGGGGTTAGAGATGTCAAGTCTAAAACCCTTCCATAGAGTCAATTCCAGTTGTAAAAGATTTGTTGGAAAAAGGATTTATTAGACCTAGCCAATCACCTTGGGGTGCTCCGATATTTTTTTTTGTGAAAAAGAAGAATGGGTCATTTAGAATATGCATTGACTACCGGCAACTCAATAGGGTTACCATCCAGAATAGTTATCCTCTTCCAAGGATTGATGACTTGTTTGACCAATTGCAAGGGGCTAGCTTTTTCTCTAAGATTGATCTTTGGTTCGAATGTCATCAAGTGAGAGAGAGGGAATGTGATATTCCCAAGATGGCCATCCGGACTAGATATGGGCATTATGAGTTTGTTCTGATGTCGTTTGGGTGGACCAATGCACTGGCCATCTTTATGGACCTAATGAATAGGGTCTTCAAACACTAGCTTGATTCCTTTTGTGTGGTCTTCATTGATGATATATTGATATATTCACATAATAATAATGAATAGGGTCTTCAAATCCTACCTTGATTCCTTTGTTGTGGTCTTCATCGATGATATATTGATATATTCACATAATAGGGAGGAGCATATGGGGCATTTGAGGGTTGTGTTGCAAAGATTGAGGGAGGAAAAATTGTATGCCAAATATGACAAGCGTGAATTTTGGTTGAAGGAGGTTGAATTCTTAGGTCATGTGGTGTTCGGGGATGGTATAGACGTGGATCCTGAGAAAACTGATATTATTATAAATTGTCCTAGACCATTGACACCATCAGATATTAGGAGGTTCTTGGGCCTAGCGGGTTATTATAGAAGGTTTGTGAATGGGTTCTCCTCCATTGCTTCCCCTATGACAAAATTGACTCAAAAGAAGGTTAAGTTTGTGTTGGACCAATGAGTGTGAGAGGAGCATCCAAACATTGAAAGACAAGCTTGTGTCTGCTCTTATATTATCACTATCGGATGGGGTTGAGGGATTTATGGTGTATTATGATGCTTCTCGGGTTGGTTTGGGTTATGTGTTGATGTAAAATGGTAAGGTTATAGCGTATGCTTCTAGACAACTCAAGGTATAGTAAGTTCATAGCTTATTCTTCTAGACAACTCAAGGTACATGAAAGGAACTACCTTATCCATGATCTAGAGTTAGCAGCCATTGTGTTTGCATTAAAAATTTGGCGTCACTACTTGTATGAGGTGCATGTTGATGTGTTCACTAATCACAAGAGCCTCCAATATGTCTTCACTCAAAAAGATCTCAAGTTGAGGCAAAGAAGATGGTTAGAACTTCTAAAAGACTATGATATGAGCGTGCACTATCATCCGGGTAAGGCAATTGTGGTGGTGGATGCTTTGAGTAGGGTGTCTATGGGTAGCCTAACCCATGTTGAAGGTGATGATAAGGAGATGGCTAGGGAGGTGCATCAATTACCTAGATTTGGGGTTAGGTTGGAAGAGGTTGGTGATGATGGTGTTGTTATTGTCGATGGGTCTTAGTCTTCATTAGTTGATGAGATGATAAAAAAATAAGATCTTGACTCCTCCTTGCTTGAATTGAAGGCCTTAGTAAAATAGGGCAAAGTAGAGGTTTTCTCCCAAGGGGGAGATGGGCCCTTAGGTATCGAGATAGGTTGTGTATGCCTTATGTTAATGGTTTGAGGGAGAAGATCCTTGATGAGGCCCACAATTCTTCTTATTCTATCCACCCCAGTTCCATGTGTTGGTGGTTTGAGGGAGAAAATCCTTGATGAGGCCCATAATTCTTCTTATTCTATCCACCCCAGTTCCACCAAATGTATAGAGACTTGAGAGATGTGTATTAGTGGGGAGGCATGAAGAGGGACATTGCCAAATTCTTTTTTGGTTGCCATAGTTGTCAACAAGTCAAACCCAAACATCAAAGGTCAGGTGGCCTAACCCAAGATATAGAGATTCCCACTTGGAAGTGGGAGGTGATTAATATGGATGTTGTGGTTGGGTTGCCCAAGACTAGAAAAGGGATTGATTCCATTTGGGTTGTGGTTGATAGGATGATAAAATCAACTCACTTTTCACTAGTTAAGGCCACATATGGGGCTGAAGAGTATGCAAAGTTATGCTTAGGGTACAACTCACTGAAGAGTACAATTCACTTCACACATTTGGAGGTCTTTTCAAAGGGATCTTGGTACAAAAGTTCACCTTAGTACAACCTTCCACCCTCAAACGGATGCCCAACCCGAAAGGACAATTCAAACCCTTAAGGATATGCTTAGGGTTTGTGTCTTGGAGCTTAAAGGTAGTTGGGATAACCATCTTCCCTTGATTGAGTTTGCATACAACAATAGCTATCACTCTAGCATCGGTATTGCTCCTTTTGAGGCTCTTTATGGGAGACGATATATATCACCGGTTGGTTGGTTTGAAGTTTGAAAGGTGGCTTTATTTGGACCAGAACTGGTCATGGAGGCTCTTAAAAAGGTTTGGATGATTAGGGAGAGATTGAAGATAACATAAAGTCATCAAAAATCTTATGCCGATGTGAGAAGAAGAGACCTTGAATTCAAAGTGGGTGATTGAGTTTATTTGAAGGTTTCTCCAATGAAAGGTGTGGTCCATTTTGGTAAAAAAGGAAAGTTGAGTCCAAGATATGTTGGTACTTATAAGGTCTTGAAGAGGGTTGGCAAGGTAGGTTATGAGTTGAAGTTGCCTAGTGAAATGAATTTGGTTCATCTGGTGTTTCATGTTTCTATGTTAAGAAAATGTATTGGTGATCCTAGTGCTATTGTGCCTTTTGATATTGTGGGTATTGTTGAGGATAATTTGACTTATGAGGAGGTTTTGATTCAGATTTTTGATAGGCAAATCAAGAGATTGAGGAACAAGGAGGTGGCATATGTTAAGGTCCTTTGGAGGAACTAACAAGTTGAGAATGTGCTACTTGGGGTCCCTTCAGTTTCCCCTTACGCCGTGTCATGCCTAGGCCCTAGGCTTAGGTCATGACAAGACCGAGGCAAACATGTAAAAGTGGTATCCATATCTCTTCCACTCCACTCAAGCCTAAGCTACTAACTCTAACTCCCCTATGTAATTTCAAGTCTTATATTTCAGCCCCTATGTTATTCATATGCATTCATGTTTAAGTTGACAAATTTATGATGATTTTTACACTTGTGTTGAGGTTTTGAAAATGGTGTTTAAATGTAATGTTGCATTCTTGTTGGGGAAGATTTATTCATCATTACTCTTGTCTTGTATGTCTTTTTTACATTCGGGGACGAATGTTCCAAAGGGGGAGATATTGAAACGACCCCAAAAAGTACCCAAAATTGTGCCTCAAAATGTCTAAAATTTTAAATTCCTTATATCTCAAAATCCATGTATGATTTCAAAAATCTAACTTATATTCTTGTTCAGGGGGTCAAAATTAGGGGGTGAAAGTCTAACCCCGATTTAAGAGTAAATAATTAGCAATTTTATTTTTTGTAATTATTTTTATCCAAAATAGATCTGCGATAGTGTAGCGACACACAACTATCGTGGACATGTGTTAATTTGACCTCTACGATAGATTGTGTCTCAGAACAGATGTGGACTTGTGTATTTTCTTGCCAGTGATTTCTATCTTGGTCCAAGGCTTTTGGGTCTAGGGCCTAAGTGTTCCCAAACATATTTTTACCTATAATTAGCCTTATTTCACTTCATATCATGCTAAACATTCCCCAATACTCACTCAAACACTTAGCCATATTTTCACTCCTAAATTCAAGTCTCAACCCTCATCCTAAGCTAAGGTTTTCATTCATGGTTCTTCTTCAAGCTCCAAGTCTCCATCTCTAATCTTCACCAAGTTCATCGCCAAGCTAAGGTATGTGGGTTTCTTTCATGGGTTCCTTTCACCCATGATACCCAAGCCTCCTTTTACTGAAATTGCATGATTTAAAGTTGACTTACAAATGGGTCTTGCTTATTATGAAATACACTGCACACTATGTTAGAGTTATGTGAAATTATGACTATTTTATGTTTTGAGCTAAGATCTTTGATCTATTGTAAGATTTGAGGAGGGGTTTTGATGTATTGAGTACAAATATTTATAGTGTTTGTGGGGTGTTACACTATTGTAAGAATTGGTAAGGGGTTTTGATGTATGTTGCTTGAGGGTGTTGCAAGGTGTTGATTGATGGTTTTACAATGGATTTTCTTGCATGATTTCATCTCAATAATTCATGGTTTTATCCTAGCATTACACACCCTCTAAGTATTTGATAAAATGTTTAGATGTGTTTTCTTGAGGAGTTAAAGACCTAAAGCATGAGATATGATATGATTGACTATATGATGATGAAATGAGCTTATGTATAGGATGAATTCTATATAAGGTGCTGCATTAGACCATTCCTGGGGGACTATGAACCTGGATAAATTAGATAGGAGTTTGTACTCATCAACCTAGTGAAGGGTTTGTACTTCTCCACCTAGTGATGGGGGGCATTATCACTAACCTAGATAGTGGTTTATACTCATAAACCTAGCGAATGTTTGGTACTTCTCCATTGGGGTAATGGAGCGGCATCATCACCAACCTAGTGAGGGGTTTGTACCTCACCACCTAAGTGATGTGCCAGCATCATCACTAACCTACTAAGGGGTTTGTACTTTGCAAATCTAGCTTGGTCTCTTTTACACATATGATATCCTATATGAGCATGAGTTACTTAAGCATGTTTAACTTATGCATTGGTCATACATGTCATATTGTTATATTATGTCTATTGCCTATTGTTATGCATTTTGACTATGATGTCTACTTCTTGTTGCATTGCATCTTACATACTTGGTACATTCAAACATACTAATGCATACTCTTGCTTACATGATATCACCATGTAGGAACTGATACTCAAGTTGATCATCCTCCTCCACTTGGCTAGTTCGATACTACTCAAGCTAGTTGGTGAGTTCTCCACATTGGGGACCTTAGTCTATGTTTCTCATATTATGTATTGAGATATTTTTTTTATTGTCTATTTTTACTATGAGGGTGAGCCCGGTTGCTTTATCTTGGCCCCCTCTCTTTTCTATGTATTAGAGGTATTTGTTGGACATGTTATGTATCTTTGTTAAGAGCCTTGACTCTATTGTTCTTGAAGACCATGATGTGGAAGTGTTTTCCCTTAGCCCCAGTTGTCCTATTTTATTATCTCTTGATGCTTGTTTTTGTTGATTCTGCGACCAAGGATGTGTAATGATGTTCTAAGAGGCTTGCTTGGGGTCCCTTCAGTTTCCCCTTACGCCGTGTCATGCCTAGGCCCTAGGCTTAGGTCATGACATATGTACTTAGCTATTGATGGATCTATATTTTTTAGCATGAATGGGTAAAACTGCTATGTTGGGGGTGTGTAAATAGTATGGGTTTCTGATTTCTAATGCTGGGTCTTAAATACTTTTTCTATATTGTTGTTAATCTCAGTGAATTTATGCCCATTGCTAAGTTTCATATATAATCCTATGGTTGCGAACTTGGAGTTTATTTTACTTCCTTAATTATTGCTTTAATCTAATTATTTAGAGTGCGGAATAGATGTATTTGCTAGAAACCTTCTGGGGTTTCAGTTGAATGCCATATCCATGAGTTCAATGGCTAAGGTATTAGGTGGTTTGTTGTGATTTCTCAAGTAAGGTGTGTCCTAGAGTCATCCATATATGATATCGTAATTGAGTCATACGAAACACCTTGATGTTATTATTGAACTGAGATTACTAGCATCCTAGCCTATTCACTCATCTTTAACTTAATTAGTCAATTATTTAGACCCAAATTAGTAGATTTAATCCCATACTTGCATATCCCTAACACTTTTCTATATTTATTTGTTAATTTGCTAATTAATTGGAGTTTGCTGAATCCAAATCTTTAAATATTGTAACCCCTCCATTTGACCTATAATACCCTAATTCAATGAAATACTTCAACTCTCAAACCTCCACTCTCTGTGTGATTCAAACCCAACAGTATTTTTGGGTATATGCTGATAACGACCATCCTTACTTTTTAAGTAGTAGGAATCAGCATCCATCACTAACCTTTTTAGGACTGGATTTGAGTTACTGGACATGTTCATGTGATAATTGTAAGATTTAGATTGGTGTATGAGCCAATGGCATGATATAATTGAATTGATGGAAATGTGATACCAGTTGTGCCGAAAATTGAGCAAATGGTGATTTTATTGATAAATTGAGATAAAACCATGGGATTTGAGATAATTTGAATATCATTATGATAATATGGGAATTGATATAACTTATGGATAATATTGTGAATAATTAATAATGATTGTGATAAATTTGATATTTATGAGCTTATTTGGGGTTCTTGTGGAGCCTATTTCATTAACATCTAGATTACTAATAAGAAAATGATGATATGAGATAATGATGACCTTGTAGTAATGGTTGATATACATGGTATAACCCATTGGATATGATGGCTATTGTACATATCAGTTGTCAATTATATTGCTAGTACGTATACTCTTGAGCGGAGCATTGGCATGCATTTACCTTATATTGACTAGTTGCATTGATATACATATATATTATATTGACAAGTTGCATTAGTATGCATATATCTTATACTGGACTGGGTGCATTGTTATGTGCAAATCTTATTTCTTGATTTAGTTGCGTTGGTATGCATATATTTTATACATGACTAAGCATTGGTATGCATACATCTTATACATGGTTAGTTGTATTGGTATACATGTATCTCATTACATATACACCATTTGAGACATTATGATATATGTTGTGACAGTTGATGATGACTTGCGATGCCTTGAGACACTTTAGTATTAGGCCCACGATGCTTTAAGATACTTCTGATTATGGCCTGCGATGCCTAGAGATATTTGAGTACATGGCCTGCAACGCCCTCAGGTTCTATCTTGTCGCTTCAGCTCAATAGATGTGTACATCAACCCTGCGACAGTTGTGATTCCACCTCATACATGGTTTACAATGCCAATACATTCATGCATACAATTACATTGCATTATTAATTATATTTACTGCATTTATTTCATTTCTATTCATGAATATATTGTGTACTAATCCTTTAGATGCAGGTGATAGAATTCTTTGGTACTACTATGAGTCCATATTTTGGACTCATGTTGGGGCTAGGTTGCTAAGAAACATTGCAATTAGTGTGGTATTATTCCTAACTTCTAACAAATATGCATGTCTTATGATAGGAAATGGGATTAGAAATGCACAAATGGACAATACTTGGTAAAATCTTGGAAAGGGAACAAAAGTGCAAAACGGCGGGGAATAATGGCATCACCAACACACTTGGTGATCCACCAAAACACTCAGTGAGACCACCTATCACTCTAGCAACTTTGGTTATAGATCAAGCCAAGAAGGCAATCATATTTGATATCAGAAAGCATGTTCAACGCACAACCAAATTGCACAGGAGATCGCCTAAAGTTACAGTAGTCGAAGCTCCAAAACACTGACAAGAAGGTGATATGATGAATACTTTGGCAAATCACCAAATTGAATTAGTAGAATGGAGAGTCATCGCCTAATGTTGCAAAAGAGAAAGCCTTTTTAAAGATGTAAAGAAAATAGTCAAGTACACATTCAGCGCATCACTGGAGTACTCGATGATGGTCGTCCTTAGTCATCGAGTGGCATTTCATAGCACAAATATTCAAATATTTTCACAGAGTATATAAGAAAGTTTAGAAAGGACATTGTACATATCAGTTCATACTATTTCAAAACAATTCATCTTTAATGTTATATGGAGTTGTACATAGAACTTTCCTATTAGAGTACAAATAAGAGTTAAGATTTTGAATCTTTTGGGAAGTAAATTGGAGTAGAATGGCTGGTGATAATTAACTAATTTCTACTCAATCTTGTTATTGATGTGCTATCAAAATACAATACATTTGTTGCTTAAAACTTAGGATTTTGTGTATTCTCAATGCGATATTTGTGGGTTTTATGTGGATAGATACCTAGTAGATCATGTAAGCACTATTGACATGTATTCTGACCAACCAAAAATAAATTCAGATATCCTTGTTATGCTTGATCAGTATAGAGTTAACCTAGAGATGCTCATAAAGCAAGGGGATTGGAAGGAACAGATCGTAGAGCATTCTATGAGTTATAGAGGTAGTCTCATGACAAATTCTAGAAGGATAAATTTTGAAGATCAACTGAATGAGACATGCATACGAGTCGTAGAGTATTCTATGAGTTGTATTGATGGGTTTCATGAAGATTTCCAGTGAGGGATAATTTGATGAAGTAAAACCCTATGAACATGCAGTATGAGTCATGGATTGGTTGATGAGTCGTAAAGTGAAGTCATAGAAGAGGATCCCAGGAGCTGATTACGAGACCTCGACTATGAGTAGTAGAAGACACTATGACTCATAGAGACCTTTCGTGGAGTCCACTGACCAGTTTTTCTATTTTATTTAGGAATTAATTGTAATTACTATAAATAGTACGTTTAGGTTATTGTACAAAGGGGGACGTCATTATTTAGTACTTTTAGGGTTTGTACTTAGAGAACCCAATACATGAGAGAGAAGATATTGAGAAAACACTTGTGGGTAAATTTGATCTTTGATCTTATGATTCTCAATTCGTCTTAGATTTACTTGATTTCAATTTAATTAGGTATGTATGTGTTTACTTATAATTTCTCAATTCACAATTTCTTCATCTACCCATAGCATGAATAGCTAAATCCATAACTAGGGTTGTGGGAACCATGAAGAACTAACTAAGTAAACTCGGGTTATTTACAATTCTTAGAATATGTATATGCATGTATTAATCATTTTTTTTTGTTTTGCATGTTTTCTAATGGTGGCGAACATGAGAACTTACATAGTGTTTTTGACTGGACCAAGGTAGTAATGAATAGGAAAAAAGATTGATTAACAGGATTTGATTGATGTGTTCTCATCTAATTAACCGAACTGGACGAAGGGAAGGTTGTACTGGGACTTATAGGTAAGGGTTAGTATTGCAAACTATGGAGATGGGCCAAGTCACATAGTGAAATTCACCTCTCACCTTTGACCAAAGGGCTTGGTGAACTTAAATTACTGTCATGCATGCTATACACTAGACAAGAATTGGGTTATTCAGTGACACTAAGTTAGGGAATCATGGGGAACATGATGCCCCAGTTGCTTTCTATTACTGGTTATCTCTCATGATAGTTAGTTTATTTTACTTTCTTATTGATTATTAGAACCCCCCCCCCTCTTTGGGGAATTGAGTCGGTTACCTACTTGAATTGCTTATTAGAGAATTGGTCTCAAGTCTATGTATTCCCTATGGGTTCGACCCTAAGCTTGGTTAGCTTTTATATCTTGAAAACAAGCTCTTTATCCTCTAAAAAGGAGGTGTAACTTAGGTGACATCAATGATTTTGGCGCCATTGCTGAGGAATATGGCTAGACTTAGGTTGATTTATTAAGTAATTCGAGTGTTAATCCTTAGTTACCTTTGTTTTACTTTTGTTTTTATTTTTCTTTCTTTCCAGGGTATATGAATAGTGTATGCCCAACACCCGGAGTCAAGGCAATCTCTTAACTCCATTTGATCCAGAGATCTACAAGATTAAAAGAAGAATGGCCTAAGAAAATGCCAATAATGCGACCAATGTAGCTTTGAACCAGGGTAATAATGATGATGATAGGAATGAGAACTGACCTCCTTTGGAGGACATTCCACAACCTAGGTAGTTCAATGTCAATGGTTTCCAGTGGAATCAGTATAGGTTGAACCCTATGGCTATGGATGTGACAGGAGCTATTGTGTTACCACCACTACTGGTAGACACAAAGTTCACAGTCTCTAATGGGTTACTTCAGATGCTGCAGAATAGTGGGCTATTTGTGGGCCTACAATTAGAGGATCCACATAGCCACTTGCACATTGTGACATTTAAATGTAAGAGTATGATGGGGAAACAGAATCTGTCTATGGATACTGTGGGACTTCATGTCTTCCTATTGTCTCTCACAGGCAATGCTGCATTATGGCTATCTGACCTTCTACAAGGCTTGATCACCAAGTGGATAGAATTGTAGAGGGCTTTCCTAGAAAGATACTTCATCAAACCAAACAGGCTCACAGTGGAGGATCAGATCAATCACTTCAAGCAATTTTGGGGTGATTCCATCTTTGATACATGGGAGCGATTTAATAGATGCTTGAGGAACGCACTGTACCTTGAGATTCTGAGGAATGTCTTGGTGTAGAATTTGTACCGAGCTTTAGATGCTAATAGTCAAGCATGTGCTGATGCTATTTTGGGAGGTGCTTGTGTAGAACAACCATTTTCAGAAATATTTTAGCACATGAACACGGTATTAAATCCAACCAGGTGTGGAAGCCCTGGAATAGATACCTAGTAGATCATGTAAGCACTATTGACATGTATTCTGACCAACCAAAAATAAATTCAGATATCCTTGTTATGCTTGATCAGTATAGAGTTAACCTAGAGATGCTCATAAAGCAAGGGGATTGGAAGGATGACTGGATGAATAATTGTTATGTACCCCCCAACAATCATGATATGGGAGATGGTAATTCAAAAGCTCAATAGTCAGTTTGGGCTTATGTCAACACAACTGGATCAGATTCAAAGAGACATGATGACAACCACCAAGAAGGAGGCAAAGTTTGGTGATAAGGATGCACAGGAGCTTGCAGAAGTCTGGTTACTCAAGCTAGCTAATCATGCCATGACAATAAATCTGGCGCTACTTGGGAGGCAACCCAAGTTTTTTTTATGTAATAGCATAGTTATTAGTGTATTTTTAGTTTTTGGATTCATAGGTAGTTGTTTCTTGTGTTTTGACTATATTTTTTGACAAAGAGTTGATTGCATATAGGATAATAGTGTAATTCATGAAGAGTATGTAGGTATTTCGCTGAGAAAAACATCAGGTTCAGTCTCTACAACTGGGTCTTTGAGTAGTAAAGCAGTTTATGACTCATACCCCATCTCGTAAAAATTTCCAATGAGCAAGAAAAATGTGCACTCTAACCCATGTGTTAACTTTATGATTCGTAGATAGAACTATGAGTTGTGAATGGGGTTCGTGGATCCAGGTAAATTCTCTAAAATTTTACTAAGTATGGAGGGTTCTATGAAACTATGAACTTATGAGCCATAGAACAACCAATGACTCATAATTGGGGTTTCATAGACCCAGGCTCAACAACTTTTTCGACGACCCGGTAAAAGTATAAAAGGAGGGGTCAAATTATTTTGACCCCTATTTGACCTAACTTGACTAAAATTTACCTAGATTTCCCTTCCCCTCTATTATTTGATCAATATCCAGCCACTGTGATCATTTTTTTTGGCGATGTTTTTGGCATCTTGGGTTTTGTGATTATTCACTTTCTCTCATCTTCTTCAAGTTGCATCTCCACGTTTGATAATTTCTTGGTTCAATTTTAATCTTTAACTTGCCTTGTTTAATTGGTTGACTTGAAATTTGATGGGTATGGTGTTAGATATGTAACCCTTGTGTGACATTGAATTGTATTATGTGAAATTGGGTTGCCCATAGTTGAATTGTTACTTGAATCTGGAATTGGGTGTTTTGGCCTTGTGATTGTTAATTGGTATGCCTATTCAATCATCCACCATGTTTGATTGAATGTTATTGGAAGATTGTTGCTTGTAAAATTGATGGTTGATGACATAGATAGGTCTATAATAGCTTGAATGAATTAGGGTTAGTCAAAGGATAGGTTAATTGTTGTTTAATTGTTTCAATGGGATATGTATGCCTAAAACATGTTGGGGGGATAGGATTGTATGATTGAAACCAAGTTATGCTTGTATTCTTACTTCGATGCTAGGAATTAGTTGTTGAAAAATGACTTTTGGGGTCTGTGTGATGGACTAAGAAACTCAGGTGACTCAGATTTCTGGTCCAAGAGTGTCTTTTATGACCCGTATAACCATCTACAAGTCATAGTTACCCCTTGTGTAGAATTCCAAAAACTTGATGTTTCAAAGTTTCTATCAAACGAGACCTTCTATGAGTCGTAGATCACTCTATGACTCATAGATAGGTCTCATAGACCCCTGCCTGAATCTAATTATTCACTAGAGTTCTCTATGACCCCAGTCTACCACTCGTAAGTTACTTTATGAATCGTATATGGTCTCATAGACTTTTCCAGTGACAAAAATTGTTCTGAATTGCTAGTCTACTAGAGTACTTTATGAATCATAGTTTTCACTCCGATTTGTAAAGGGGCTTTCATAGATCCTTTCTGCAACTGTACTCAGATAATTTTTGCATTTCATTTCTTGATTCTTGGGGCTAACCATGGTATGTTTATATCTATATTTGAGGTATTATGGCCCCAAAAGGTAGATGTGATGAGATTGAGGCTCTAAGAAGAAAGCTCAGGGATGAGCCTTTAGATGATAAGCATTTGAGTGACGAGCAGACCCCTTAGCTAAGTGGGTCACTAGAGATCATCGATGTTAGACCGAACCCAAATGCTACGATACCACACATTAGAGCCGCAACCAAAGCTGGGCATACTCAGGCTTTGGTTGATAGCCCTTCCCAGTATGAAGAGGAAGGTAGTGAGGAGTGTGGGAGTGGTATGCCACAGATGACTCCATTAGGAGAAGAGTCTACTTCTAAGGAGGGCTCTGAGGAAAGAGTAGATGTCGAGTCCTCAATCGCACCATCATCATTATCAGCCCTAGATGCCTCTACTAAATAGTGGAGTGTGAAGGGCATGGAGGCGATATATTTAGAGGGCATGCAGCCAAAGGAACATGGCAAGCCCACTTGTTCTATCTATCAGGAACCTAGGGTGATTTCTGATGGACTTAGCCGTGTCCCCCGTCTACAGGACACGATGATTCATTATGGGCTCATGTGGCTGACAGAGTCACTTGGACGGTACTCCCCAGTGCCGGTGAGGAAGTTCTACACATCTTAGGCAGCCACCATCTAGCGTTCTCTTCCCAAGGGGAAGAAGCCTCTCACTCAGCCTAGGCTGACAGAGACACGAGTAAGAGGTCGACAGTTTGACATTTTAGAGGAGACCATCTACCGCATATTGTTTGGTCCTGACTACCGTGCCCCCATATCCACAATAGAGTTTGATTACAGGTTAGGGTAGGTCAAGAAACCATTGATTATGATGGATACTGAGCATCGGACCACACTTTTAATATAGGTGGCTAGTCATATTTCAGAGCAGGGTCCAAAACCTTCTTGGGTAACCACCCACACAGAGACTATCATCTAGACTTCGCTCAGCTTTTACACCAAATTTGGGTGGGCCATTATTCGATCACACATTCGACGATCTTGATAGATAATACTTTTATGCTAGAGCATGCAGTTTTGGTTGCCAGTATCTTAGCTGCCTATGATATAGATTGGGCCCCCTCATCACCGATAGATACATGAGGCCACACTGAAAAGGTCCACCTCCATCCCATTCCCTTATTTGATCTATAAAGTCAGTGTAGAGTCTAGGGTGGAGATACTACACCAGCTAGACTAGTTAGTTGCGGCCCAGCACACTTTGGAGACTAGCCTGATCAAGGCGGATGACAACCCGATGGCACTTTGGTGAGAACAACCTCCACTTCAGCCAAAAATATTTGCCCCAGCGCCACCGCCTAAGTGTTCTGTGAGAGACACCACCACTACTAGTACTACTACAGAGGAGAGGCCCCTATAACATGGTACAACTAAACAGAGGGGGCCTATTTTTGCTGTTATCACATCAGAGGCCACTACTTCATAGACTCCTACAGCAGCCATGGTCTACGTGTCTGCTGCTTCTATTCAGGCCATGGAATGAAGATTATCATATGTTGAGGCTTAGTTGACTTACCTTATTCAGCAAATTAGGTCGTGGGTCTGGCAAGCTATTATATATTTAGAGGGTCAGAGTCGGGCATTCACGATCGTTACTATTCAGGATCTTATTTCTGCCATGGATGTCCGCATCGATGCCTTTGAGGATTATGTACAAAAGAGATTGGTCAAGGTTTGGCCTTCAGATTTTTTAGCCCTGCAGTCAGAGATCCAGCAGCTCCGAGCTAATATGATAGCATCACTAGTGGCACCAGTCACACTACTAGAGATGACTTCTATGGTGCCAATGTTGGATTTATTTTCCTTTGAGGAGCCTACAACGACTTCCTTTAGGAAGAGATCTTGCACAGATGAGGAGCTAGAGAAGAGTAATGTATGTGCAAAGCTCTTAGAAGATGAGGAGTTCGAGTTTGTCATGAGGAGATTGAGGCACGATAAGGCGATGCAACTAGCTCTTGAGCATGATAGGTTGAGGGGTATTAGCCCCTCCGAATAAAGTACTATTGCTAAGGAGACTACCCTACAGGAGAGGGATGGCCAGACTCAGCCAGAGATCGGCGCTTAGGTGCCCAGGTATATTTTTGACCCCTTACATTCTTTTTTTGCTTGATTTTGTGCAATAGGGACAATGCATATCTTTTTTGATGGGGTGTGGGTAGTTATAGGCCTCAGTGAAGTCTGATTAGCTTATGGTCTATAACTACCCTAATTTTTGATCCCGATGTTTTCTTGTCTGTGTTCTTTTTTATTGTGGATATTTAATTACTATTGTTCCAGCATATTTTGGATGTTTAGATAATATGTGTTGGATATAGTACTAATACTTATGGCGAATAACATGTTTCTATACTTTGTTTCAAAAAATGGTACCCACCAAAAATTTTCATTAGTAGCTAGACAGTAACCATGAATGTTTAGGTGTTTGACAACATTAGTTCTGATAAATGAGGGTAAATTGAGATAGAAAGCATGATCTATGAGTCTTTTATTGCTAATGTATGCAATGTCATGTGTGTGTGAGCTTATTTTGCAAAATTCATGTATTTTGTGCTAATTCAGAACTTACCCTATTACTCTAAGTTAAATTGTAGATTAAATGGATTAGGAAAGGATCCTAGGCCTTTGTTCTTTAATTAGTCCACTTTTACCTAAAATAGCCAACCAAATGATGATATATCCCTCATTCCAAATATTGGAGCCTTACATATACCAATTCTTTCTAAACGCCTAATTAACCTAGCCTTATCATGTGTAAAATCTTGAAATTGGCCTTGGTCTTTCCTTGAGCATTGTGAACCTTAACTGAGGCAAAAAGTCTAAGTTACGAGTGGCTACCCAAAAGTGGCCTTGGTTCAGAGGATACATATTGTGTACTTCACCACAAGCTAAAACCCTAAGTAGAAAGTGGCTGGTAAAAGGGTAAAAACACAAAAATAAGTGGGTGTGTTACGAAGGAGGAGAAAAAAATCATGTACCAGGTGTAAGAAAAATAAAAGATGCCTTAGATTGAGCTAAACAATGCAAAAAGAAGTATAAAACAAGGCAAAAAGCTGAAGAATGAGAAAAAAGCACCCGAAAAAGCTTGAATAAGGAAAAAGGGAGAATAATGTGAAAATGACAGAGTTAGTGGGACAGAAGTGTAGATATACGCAATTTAAATGAGGACCATTAGTCACTACTTTCCTAGAGTATCATATCAATGCCCCTGAGCCTACGTTACAAGCCTAGAAAGTCCTAAAGTGATCCTAGTCTAGTTAGTTGAAGGTCTGAGTCATGAGTATAGGGGCAAGCCTATTGTATTAGTCATTATGCATGAATATCATTTGTGAGAGGGAGTATTTTTGCACAATCCCAAGGTTAAACATGAAATCATCATTGAGTGTCAAATATGGGACTTCTTTCTATTAGGGCACTTGCATTCCATTGTTATCATTTGACTTGTTCAGTTATTTGTGGACTGTTAATAGCCCCTTGCTTGTCATAATTATGTTGTCACATGCACCAATTTGCATTGATTTACTAAATAGCTATCTGATCCTATTTTGAAAAGCTGGTGTGGGTATCTGAGTTTGAGATGTATATGGTATATGTCATTGATTTGAGTTCTTTGTGTTACTGTATTGTCTATATAGATTGAGTTGTCACTTGGGGACAAGCAACAATATAAGTTGAGGATGTTGATGTGCTATCAAAATAAAACACATTTGATTCTTCAAACTTAGGATTTTGTGTGTTCTAAATGCGATATTTGTGGGTTTTATGTCTTTTTGTGTTTAGATTTATAGGAAGACAGGTTGGCCATCATTTGGGGAAAAATTACAGAAGATTGCTAATTTTTGATGATTTACGAGACCCTTTATAGATTGTAGAGCATTTTACAAGTCGTAGAGGTAGTTTCTTGACAAATTCCAATGATGGATGAATTCTAAAGATCAGTTCAACGAGATATGCATATGAGTCGTCGAGCATTCTACGAGTTGTATTGATAGGTTTTGTGAAGATTTGCAGTGAGGGACAACTTGATGAAGTAGAATCCTACGAACATGCAGTATGAAGCATAGATCAGTTTACAAGTCTTAAAGTGAAGCCATAGAGGAGAATTCCAAGATTCCAGGAGCTGATTACAACACCCCGAGTACGAGTCATAGAAGACACTATGACTTGTTGAGACCTTTCTTCGAGTCTACAACCAGTTTTTTTATTTTATTTAGGACTTAATTGTAATTACTATAAATATTACTTTTAGGTTTTATACAAGGGGACATCATTATTCAGTATTTTTAGGGTTTGTACTTAGAGAACTCAATACTTGAGAGAGAAGATATTGAGAAAACACTTGTGGGTATATTTGATCTTCAATCTTGTGATTCTCAATTCTTCTTAGATTTGCTTGATTTCAATTCAATTGGGTAAGTGTTTAATTATTGCTTCTCAATTCATAATTTATTCATCTACCCATAGCATGAGTAGCAAAATCTAAAACTAGAGTTGTGGGAACCATGAAGAACTAACTAAATAAACTCGGGTAATTTACAATTCTTGGAATGGGTATATGCATGTATTAATTAATTCTCTTCATTTTTCATGTTTTCTAATAGTAGCTAACATTAGAACCCGCCTAGTGTTACTAACTGGATCAAGGTAGTAACGAATAGGAAAAGAGATTAATTAACAGGATTTGATTAATGTGTTTTCATCTAATCAACTGAACTAGGTGAAGGGGAGGTTGTACTGGACTTATAGTTAATGGTTAATATTGAATACTATAGTGATAGGCCAAGTTGCATAGTGAAATTCACCTCTCACCTTTGACCACGGGCTTCGTGAACTTAAATTTTCGTCCTACATGGTATTCACTAGACAAGAATTGGGTTATCCGGTGATACTAAGTTGGAAAATAATGGGGAACACGATACCTTAGTTGCTCTCTATTATTGATTATCTCTTGTGATAGTTAGTTTAGTTTACTTTCTTATTGGTTATTACTAACCCCCTTTGGGGAATTGAATTGGTTAACTACTTGAATTGCTTGTTGGTGAATTAGTCTCAAGTCTAGGTATTCCATGTAGGTTTGCCCCTAACCTTAGTTAGGTTTTATATCTTGACAACGATCAAGATGCCTTAGA
>DF358682.1:71141-91463 GCA_000787875.1 Solanum virginianum
GATTAGGTCGTAAGGAAGGTGACCACCACATACGAAATGACCAGGTAGTAAGGTGTGGTGTAGATTATCTTTGGCAAGTAATCTACTCTTAACCCGATGGAAGGTCAACATCAGGCAAATTCATGTAATAGCTCACATAAGTTTGATATGTCAGTTAAGATCCCATCCCCACTATATATGAGCATTATACGCATTTCATGCATAATTGATTTCATCGCATATTGTTATACTACTCATCTCTTGCTATATTACGTGCCCTTGTCATCTAACATTGAATGTAGGTTTAGTAAGTCATATGCATTAAATACCCGCATACTTAGTACATTCAAACATATTAACACATACTTTTGCCTACATGATCTCACCATGTAGGGACCGAGGACTATGTTTATACATTGTAGGACGTCTAGCTTGGATTTTGAGTTTTGCTTGTTGTGGTGGGTCCTATCTTCCAAAGACAAGCCACCTACCCTCTACATATGGTGCTTTTGTTAGTTATTTACTTTGAGGGTGAGCCTTGGATGTGTCTTGGCCCATGTCTTATCTTTTGACTAAAGGCAATGTTGGACATCTTGTGTACTCCTTTATGTTTATATACTAAGTGTGGTACTTGGAGGTTTTTGCTTATGGACATGGTTATTCAATGGTTATACTATTATGAATTGATTATGAACTTATGTAATGGATTCATGCTATGATATGAAAGATCCTAAGTCCCGTATTGCCCCTATAAAGTGAGTCATACTTACCCACTCTTTAGTCTTTATGTGTTTTGTTTTATGAATTCATGTTAATTCCTTTCTTATGATGTCCCCATAGCATGAGTCCTACTCTCTCATCCCTTAGAACTATGTGTTTACTATTCCATGTATGCTTCCAAACCGATGATGTGTGGATGAGACTTGTTTGGGGACTTTCGGGTTCCCATTCACCATGTCACTCCTAGACCTTAGGTCCGAGTCATGACATTCAAAGTACTAACACATACTTCTTTGCCTATACTGTACTATAATATAAGGTTGGACGTTCCCACTCATTCTTCCCATGACTAGCTTGGAGTTGTGATCAGAGATAGACTGCTGAGTCCTTATATTTCGAGGGTGAGTCTATCTTACTTTCATTGTTAGCTTTAGCTTATAATGTCACTTTGAGACTATTTCCTTATTTTGCTTGAGAGTGAGCTAGGAACATATCCTAAATCCATGGCTATGTTAGTTATTAGAGGCATGTTGGGTATAATGGAGCCTATGTCGTCTATTACTTTTAAATGAAGATTGTTCTTGCTAATTGAAGTGCGCTAGATTGAGACCTATCATCCATATTATTATTATTTTTCTTTGATACTTCCTACCATATGTTTCTTATAATATGTTAAGATGGCTTGGTAGGGTTCCTTTGGGGTTCTGATCACTGTGTCACTGATGTGCTGCCAAAATACAACACTTTTGATGCTTAAAACTTAAGATTTTGTATGTTCTCGATGCGATATTTATGAGTTTTAAGTGTTTATATTTCTAGGATTACATGTTGGTCTTGATTTGGGAAAAAATTACAGAAGTTGCTGATTTTTGCTATTGTACAAGACAGTCTACGAGTCGTAAAATATTCTATGAGTCATATATAGGTTTCATGGGATTTTCCAGTGATAGGCAATTTGCTGAAGTTGAAGTGTATGAACATGCAGACAAGTCGTAGAGCAATTTATGAGTCATAAATACCTTTCTGCCCTGAGGATAAGAGAAGTGGACTTGCAGGAAATTCATCAGATGAAACCTCCTTTACGAGTCATAAACCACTTTACGAGTCGCAAAAGGGGTGTCGTAGAAGTGAAGTCCAAAATTCCAGTAGATGATTACGAGACCCCCACTACGAGCCATAGAAGATAATACTGGTCATAAAATGCTTTTGTGAAGTTTGCCGACCAGTTTTTCTAATTTATTTAGGACTTATTTTTAATTATTATAAATAGGTCTTTTAGGTTATTTTGTTAGAAATTCTTGTCAGTTTTCATTAGTTTTAAGTTTTGTACTCAGAGAACTCAATACTTTGAGAGAAAATTGTGAGAGAGACTTTGACAACACTTGTTGTGTAATTTGATCTTCATGCTTGTGATTCCCATTGACTTTGGATTTGCTTGATCTTAATTCAATTGTGTAAGTGTTTAATTATGTCGTCTCAATTCACAATCTTTTCATCTACACATAGCATGAGTAGCTAAATCCACAACTAGGATTATGGGAACCATAAAGAATTACAAAGTAAAATCGAATAATTCACAATTCTTCGAAGGTGTATATACATGTATTAATTAACTCTCTTCGTTTTGCATATTTTCTAGTGGTGCCCAATATTAAAACCCGCCTAGTGTTTCTGACTGGACCAAGATAGTAATAAATAGGAAAAAAGATCAATTAATAGGATTCAATTGATGTGTTCTCATCTAATCAACCAAACTGGGCCAAGGGGAGGTTGTACTGGGACTAGTAGGTAATGGTTATGAAACGTCCCCAAAAAGTGCCCGAAAATGTGCATTGGAAGTGCTCATAATCGTAATTTCCATATATCTCAAAATCCATGCGTGATATCAAAAAATCGATTTCATATTTTTGTTCAGGGGAAAATTGAGTGGGAGATACATATTAACACATACTTTTGCCTACATGATCTCACCATGTAGGGACCGAGGACTATGTTTATACATTGTAGGACGTCTGTGTTGGCTATTATGGGTCCGATTTTAGAGCAACCGTAGCAAAATTGGATTTTTCAAAGTTTGCACAAAATAGTGGGGGTGCATAATGGTACCACGGCGCGGACCCATTGCGGACCCATCGTAGACCTATGTATTTTGTTACCAGTTTTCTCACTTTGGTCCAACACTTTGGGGTCTTGGGCCTAAGCCTTCCCATGCACAAAAACACCTATACTTATTCTTATTTCAACACTATATCATACAAGACATTCCCCAATAGTCTCTGAAACACTTAGACAAGTATTTCACTCAAAATTCAAGTGCCAAATCTCATTTCGAATCTAAGGAATTCACTTAGCTTCAAGTTCTCATATCAATCTTCATCAAGGAATTCTCCAAAGTTAAGGTACATGGGTTTCAACCATTGGGCCATTTCACCCATGGTGCCCAAGCTTCCTTTTTACTTCAATTGCATATTTCTAAGTTTATTTACTTATGGATCTTACTTATTATGAATTTGAACTTAAACTAAGTTGGAGTTTCATAAAAGTGTGATTGTTTAAGCATGTTTTGAGGTGTGCATCTATGATCTATCTTGAGATTTGATGAAGGGTTTTGATGTATATTACATGAGGGTATTACCAAGTGTTAGTGGGTTGATTTACTCCAAGTTTTCTTGCATGATTTCACTCTAGAATTGCATAGTTTTATACTAGCATTACACACCGCAAAGTGTTGATAAAATGACCGATTTTGGATTATTGAGCTTTTGATGATCTATTATATGACCAATGACTTGAATGACTTTATGATAATGAAAGGAGTGTTTATATGAGTTACTTTCATGAAAATTACTTATAGTTTTGTAAGTTGACCATGCCTAGTTGAGGGGGTGATACCTCAATCACCATGGGTGGTAGGGTGATACAACCACCAACCAATTGAGGGGTTGATACCTCAATCACCATAGATGGTAGAGTGATACAACCACCAACCAATTGAGGGATTGATACCTCAATCACCATGGGTGGTAGGGTGATACAACCACCAACCAATTGAGGGGTTGATACCTCAATCACCATAGATGGTAGAGTGATACAACCACCAACCAATTGAGGGATTGATACCTCAATCACCATGGGTGGTAGGGTGATACAACCACCAACCAATTGAGAGGTTGATACCTAAATCACCATGGATGGTTGGGTGTGACAATCCATCATAATGTTGGTCTTTTCTTACATATGTAATATGTTCTATATAAGCATGTTTTACTTCAAGCATCATTCATACATTTTATATTGTTATTATGCTATCTATTGCTTATGATACTACATTTTGCCTTTGTTGCTTATCTCTTGTTGCATTACATCTAAGTATATTCAAACATACTAACACATACTCTATGCCTACAAGATGTTACCATGTAGGAACCGAAGCCCCACTTTATCATCCTCCTCCTCAACTTGGCTAGTACGATTTCTCTCAAAGCAAGTTTGTGAGTCCTCAACTCCAAGGACATATCTCTCTTGATATATGCTATGTATTGACTCTTTTTATGTTGAAAACTTATGATTATGAGGGTGAGCCCAGAGATTATCTTGTGCCTCACTCCTATCTATGTATTAGAGGTGTTGTTAGAACCTTATGATATGCTAATGCTATACTATTGGCGTGCTATGTTTCTATGGCATCAAAGATGTCCTTTAGCCCCATATTCCCCTTTTTCTATCTATTGTTGTTATATAATTGCTTCCACGACCAAGGATGTTTAATGATATGCTAAGAGGCTTGTATAGGATCCCTGCGGATTTCCCATTTCACGGTGTCATATCTAGGCCCTAGATCCGGGTGGTGACAAACTTGATATCAGAGCACTAGGTTGTTAATGGTCTTCTACATCCAACACACCACCTCAATTAGAGTCTTGTTTGTGGTTGTGTTGTGCACCACAACTATACACAAGAGGCTATGAGGCGTTTTAGGAAATGTATCCCTTCTTTATGACATATGTCGTGCTATAAAAGTTAGGTAAGGTTTCCCCTCTAATGAATATTCTTTGCCATTTTTAAATTATGCCTAACACAAGAGAAAGAAGAGCTCGCACTCCCGAAGAAGAACCAACTCATGGAGAGCTCTGGGATGCTCTCACCTTGCTAGCTCAAGCCGTGGCTAATCAAGTCAATCAAGGAGCCTAAGCCCCTCATGCTCCAACTCTGATATCTAGGGTAAGGTATTTCATAAGGATGAACCCATCAGAGTTCAATGGGTCTAAAGTGGATAAGGACCCTCAAGAATTTGTTGATGAGGTATGGAAAGTGTTGGCTATTATGGGTGTTAGGTCGGAGGAGAAGACGAAGTTGGCGGCTTACCAACTCAAGGGGGTGGCTCAAATATGGTATACTCAATGGAAGGAGGAAAAGAGGAACAACAATGTGGTTCTATGAGAGGAGTTTAAGGCGATATTTTTGAACCGGTTCTTCCCTCTTGGAGCTTAGGGAGACCAAAATGATGAAGTTCATGAAATTGAAGCATGGATACATGAGTGTGAGGGAGTATGCCCTTAAGTTCAACCAACTCTCTAAATATGCTCCACACTTAAGTTCATGAGATTGAAGCATGGATACATGAGTGTGAGGGAGTATGCCCTTAAGTTCAACCAACTCTCTAAATATGCTCCACACTTAGTTGCAGACCCAAGGTCTAGGATGAATAAGTATGTGATTGGTGTTTATGGATTTGGTGAATGAGGAGTATCGCTCCGCTATGTTGATTAATGACATGAATTTGTCCCGTCTAATGACATATGCCGAACAAATGGAGGGGGATAAGTTGAGACAAAAGGAGAAGTGGTGAGGCCAAGATGACCCATTTTGATTGTAAGTTCCAAACTCGCAAGGGTGGTCGGTTTCACCAAGGCCAAGGGTCTTCCTATGTTCCTAGTGGGAGATTTGCTAATGACAACCCAAGGCCCCAAGGAGGTAGGGGTGTGGTGCCTAGACCTATGTTCCCAAGATGTGGTTGAGGCCATGATGGTCCATATTTGAGGGACACCAATGCTTGCTATAGTTGTGGAGAGGTGGGTCACAAGAAGGTTGATTGTCCTCGGAAACATAACAAGGGTACAGATGTACGTCCATAAGTCAGGGGTGTTAATGTGGTTCATTTGGGGAGAGGAGGCCAACAAGGTGGTGCCCCAAGGCACAATCGATTCTGTGCTCTTCAAGGGAGGCAAAAGGTAGATAAGGTGCCCGATGTCATCATCAATATGTTAAAAGTCTTTGATTTTGATGTGTATACATTGATAGACCTGGGTGCTACTCTTTATGTTATTACTCTTTTTATTGCCAAAAAGTTTCATATTGAGCCCGAACTGTTGTGTGAGTCTTATGAGGTGTCTACTCCCATTGGTGCATCTATTTTTGGTAGAAAGGTCTATGGAAATTATCCCAGTTGCATCTTGCATAAAATATTGCCTTATGATCTTGTTGAGTTGGATATGGTGAATTTTGATGTCATTCTTTTGATGGATTAGTTGCATGCATATTATGCCTCTATTGATTGTAAAACCCATACGGTCAAATTTCAATTCCCAAATGAACCCATCTTTGCATGGGAGAGTCATGATGTAGTGGTCAAGGGTAGGTTTATCTCTTGCATTAAATCCCAAAAGTTGATCTCTAAGGGGTGAATGTAGCAGATGCAGCAGAGTAAGCAACTACATACTAGATGTCAATTTAGAATAAAATAAGACAAATGGATGGATAGAAATTAAAACAGGAACAATTATTATCAGGTTTTGGAAATAATCAGCAACCATAACATCTCTCTTATATTTGTAAAAATATCCCCTTTCAAAAAACATAAATCATCAATAAAATACTTTTTACCCCCGAATTATGGAGCAGCAATTAGCAAACATGGATTTACAGAAAAAGGTATATCTTTTTATGATTATGCTTAGCTAAATTATTTAATTTTTGTTTGACATATATTATGTGATATATTTATGATTGTTGTTATAAACTAAGATTATTCATATCTTATGTTAGTGTTTACTAGCATTAGGAAATAGAGGAGAAAACTTTCGGAACTAAGCCATCCAGGGTGGGAAAGCCGAGAAAGGCAGGAAGTCGTAATAGGGCAAGTACCAAATTATTGAGGCATTGTTTAGGAAGATAATATCCTAGAAAAGTACGATGCTAATAGTGACCAAACCCTAAGAAAATGAATACCTTAGTTAATAACAAGCTATCATAAGTAGACCACATAAAATATGAAAAGCAGGAATGTTTAATTAAAACTAAGCAAAAAAGAAAAAGATGAATACACCTACACCCTCAGCAGCCTTAGATAATAATTATTTTACACCTGAACATAAGATACTTATCCTTTACATATTGAATAAAATACCAGAAATAGAAATAAGAAAAATAATATGGGAAAAAATAACCAAATACGAAGAAGAAGAGATTAACAACTTAATTAAACAAGCATGGTATGACGATATAAACATAGTACTACAAGAATTAATACTAGATGAAAAAATAAACTACCAAGACCTACTAGATGACCGACTACCATTTAATTTAGTTATTATTTAACTAATGCCCTTTCGCAACCTAACCCCAACATTGGTATCGATTCCGGTGGTAAATGAGTTTCTTGATGACTTTTTGAATTACCTTCCCGGTGTTCCTCCCGAAAGGGAAATAGGCTTTGGTATAGACCTCCATCCTGATACTCAACCAATTTCTATTTCCCCTTACCATATGGCCCCGACGGAGTTAAAGGAGTTGTAAGAGAAATTGAGGGACTTGTTGGTGAAGGATTTTATTAGGCTTAGACAATAACCTTGGGGTGCACCAGTGTTATTTGTGAAGAAGAAAGATGGGTCCCTCAGAACGTGCATTGACTATTGGTAACTTAATGAGTGACCATAAATAATAAGTATCCTCTATCGAGAATTGATGATTTGTTTGACCAACCTCTTAGAATGTGTATTGACTACCGGCAACTCAATAAGGTCACCATCAAAAATAGGTATCCTTTTCCAAGGATTGATGATTTTTTTTAACAATTGCAAGGGGCTAGTCACTTCTCTAAGATTGATCTTCGGTCCGGGTATCATCAACTGAAAGTGACCAAGTGTGATATTCCCAAGATGACCTTTTGGACAAGATATGGGCATTATGAATTCGTGGTTATGTCTTTTGGGTTGACCAATGCACCTGCTATCTTTATAGATCTTATGAATAGGGTCTTTAAACCCAACCTTGATTTATTTGTGGTGGTATTCGTCGATGATATTTTGATTTATTCCTATAGTGAGGAGGAGCATGTTGCTCATTTGAGGGTAGTGCTTCAAAAATTGAGGGAAAAGACGTTGTATGCTAAGTATGAAAAATGTGAATTTTTATAGAAGGAGGTTCCCTTTCTAGGTCATGTGGTGTCGGGGAATGGTATTAAAGTGGATCCTAAGAAGATGGAGGTGATGTAAAATTGGCCTAGATCTTTGACTCCATCGGACATTAGAAGCTACTTAGGCTTAGCAGGTTACTATCAGAGGTTTTTGAAAAGGTTCTCTTCTATTGTTTCTTCCATGACTAGGTTGACCCAAAGAAGGCTACGTTTGTATGGACCAATGAATGTGAAAAGAGTTTCCAAACCTTGAAGGATAAAGTTGTATCCGCTTCTATCTTGTCACTAAAGGGTTTGTTGTGTATTGTAATGCCTCACGAATTGGTTTGGGTTGTGTTTTGATGCAAAATGGTAAGATGACAGCCTATGCTTCTAGACAACTCAAGGTGCATGAAAAGAATTATCCTACCCATGACCTTGAATTGGCCGCCGTGGTTTTTGCTTTGAAAATTTGGCATCATTATTTATACCAGGTGCATGTTGATGTATTTACGAATCATAAGAGTCTCCAATATGTGATATCTCAAAAAGATCTAAATTTGAGACAAAGAAGGTGGTTATAACTTCTTAAAGATTATGATATGAGTGTGCATTATCATCCTAGTAAGGCTAATATTATGGCCGATGCTTTGAGTAGGGTATCTATGGGTAGCCTAGCTCATGTTGATGATTGAGGTAAAAAGGTGGCTAGAGAGGTCCATCGGATGGCTAGATTAGGGGTTAGGTTGGAAGAGGTCGATAATGGTGGTATTGTGGTTGTTGATGGTTCAAAATCTTCCTTGGTTGATGAGGTAAAAGCAAAACAAGATCTTGACCCCTCCTTATTAGAATTGAAGGCCTTGGTGAGAGAGGGTAAGTTGGAGGTTTTCTCCCAAAGGGGAGATGGTGCCCTTAGGTACTAAGGGATGTTGTGTGTAATGTTGATGGCTGGAGAGAGAAGATTGTTAATGAGTCTCATAATTCTTCCTACTCTATTCACCCCAGTTCTACAAAGATGTATAGAGATTTGGGGGATGTGTTTTGGTGGGGATGTATGAAGAAAGTCATTACCAAATTTGTATATGGTTGTCATAGTTGTGAACAAGTTAAAGTAGAACATCAAAGGCCGGGTGACCTAACCTAAGAAATAGAGGTTCCCACTTAGAAGTGGGAGAAAATTAACATGGATTTTGTGGTTGGGTTGCCTAAGACTAGAAAGATTTTTTATTCTACTTGGGTTGTGGTTGATAGAATGACAAAGTCAGCTTATTTTCGACTGGTTAAGGCTACATATGGTGCCAAAGATTATGCTAAGTTATTCATCTTCCATTAATTGAGTTTGCTTATAATAATAGCTATCATTCTAGCATTGGTGTGGCTCCTTTTAAGGCACTCTATGGTAGACGTTTTAGGTCCCCGATTGGATGGTTTGAGGTAGGAAAAATGGCATTGTTGGGTCTGGATCTGGTCATGGAGGCTATGGAGAAGGTAAGGTTGATTAGGGAAAGGTTCGAAATAGCCCAAAGTCATCAAAAGTCATATGCCGATGAGGAGAAGGGATCTTGAATTTAATATTCGTGATTGGGTCTATTTGAAGGTATCATCCATGAAGGGTGTGGTTCATTTGGGTAAAAAGGGTAAATTGAGTCCAATATATATGGGTTCTTATAAGGTTTTGAAGAGGATTGGTAAGGTAGTCTATGAGTTGGAGTTGCCTAGTAAAATGGACTTGGTTCATCCGATATTTCATGTATCTTTGTTGAGGAAGTATGTGGGTGACCGAAATGCTATTGTCCCACTAGATGTTGTGGGTGTTGTTGAAGACAACTTGCCTAATGAAGAGGTTCCATTAGAGATCTTGGATAGATAAGTGAAGAGGTTGAGGAACAAGGATGTGGCTTCCGCTAAGGTCCTTTGGAGGAATCACCAAGTCAAAAGTGCCACTTGGGAAGCCGAGGCGGACATGAAAAGGTGATATCCCTATCTTTTCCATTCTACTCAACCCTAAGGTACTAATTTTAAGTGCCCCACGTGATTTCAAGTCTTATGTTTCAACCCCTATGTCATTTGCATGCATTCATGTTTATGTTGACAAATTCATGGTGATTTTGACACTTATGTTGAGATTTTTTAAAACGATGTTTAAGTGCATTGTTTCATTCTTATTGAGGATTATCTCTTCATGATTATATTTATTATATACATTTCTTTTGACATCAGGGGATGAATGTTCCCAAGGGGGAGATATTGAAACGACCCCAAAAAGTGCTCGAAAATGTGCCTTGGAAGAGCCCATAATCGTAATTTTCATATATCTCAAAATTTGTGAGTGATATCAAAAATATAACTTACATTTTTGTTCAAGGGACAAAATTGAGTGGGAAATGGGTCTAATCCTGATTTTAGAGCAACCGTAGCAAAATTTAATCTTTTCAAGTTTGCATAAAATAGTGAGGGTGCGCGATGGTACCGCGATGCAGACCCATCACGGACCTATGTATTTTGTTGCCAGTTTTCTCACTTCAGTCCAAGTCTTTGGGGTCTTGGACTTAAGCCTTTCCATGCATAAAAACACCTATATTTAGTGTTATTTTAACACCATATCATACAAGACATTCCTCAATACTCTCACAAACACTTGGACAAATATTTCACTCAAATTTCAAGTGCTAGATCTCATTTTAGATCTAAGGAATTCACTCAAGCTTCAAGTTCTCATCTCAATCTTCATTAAGGAATTCTCCAAAGTTAAGGTATGTGGGTTTCAACCATTGGGTCCTTTCACCCTTGGTGCCTAAGCTTCCATTTTACTTAATTTGTATGTTTGTAAGTTGATTTACTGATGAGTCTTACCTATTATGAATTTGACTATGAACTAAGTTGGGGTTTCTTGAAAGTGTGATTGTTTAAGCTGTTTAGAGCTATGAATCTATGATCTATCTTGAAATTTAATGAAGGGTTTTGATGTATATTGCACGGGGTTATTACCAAGTGTTGGTGGGTTGATTTACTCCAATTTTTCTTGCATGATTTCACTCTTGAATTGCATAGTTTTATACTAGAATTACACACTAACCAAGTGTTTGATAAATTGTCCAGTTTTGGATTCTTGAGCTACTGATGATCAATTGTTTGACCTATGACTTGAATGACTTTATGATGATGAAAGGAATATTTATTTGAGTTGCTTCCATGAAAAGTACTTATAGTATCGTAAGTTGACCATGCCTAGTTGAGGGGGTGATGCCTCAATCACCATGGCTGGTAGGGTGAAACAACCACCAACTAATTGACAGGTTGATACCTCAATCACCATGGGTGGTAGGATGATACAATCACCAACCAATTGAGGGTTTGATATCTCAATCACCATGGATGGTAGGGTGTGACAATCCATCATAATGTTGGTCTTTTCTTACACATGTAATATGTTCTATATAAGCATGTTTTACTTCAAGCATCATTCGTACATGCCATATTGTTATTATGCTATCCATTGCTTATGATATTGCATTTTGCCTATGTTGCCTATCTTTTAATGCATTGAATCCCACATACTTATTACATTCAAACATACTAACACATACTTTATTCCCACATGATGTTACCATGTAGGAACCAGACCCCTACTTGATTATCCTCCTTCTCAATGTGGCTAGTATGATTTCTCTCAAAGCAACCTTGTGAGTCCTCAACTCCCAGAATATACTTCTCTTGATTTATGCTATGCATTAACTCTTCTTATGTTGGAAACTTATGATTATGAGGGTGACCCAGAGATTGTCTTAGCCCTCGCTCCTATCTATGTATTAGAGGTATTGGTGGAACCTTATTATATGTTAATGCTATACTATTGGCGTGTTATGTTTCTATGGTATTAAAGATATCCCTTAGCCTCATATTCCCCTTTTTCTATCTATTGTTGTTGTATAATTGCTTACACGACTAAGGATATGTAATGATATGCTAAGAGGCTTGTTTGGGATCCCTTCGGGTTCCCCATTTTGCCTCGTCACGTCTAGACCCTAGGTTCTGGTGGTGACAAACATAGTATCAGAGCACTATGTTGTTAATGGTCGTCGGCATCCAACACACCATGACTATTAGAGTCTTGTTCATGCTTGTGTTATGCACCACAACTATGAGCAAGAGTCTATAAGGCGTTTTAGGAAATGTTTCCCTTCTTCATGACCTATGTCATGCTATAAAAGTTAGGTAAGGTTTTCCCTCTAACGAATGTTCTTTCCCATTTTTAAATCATATCTAATATAAGAGAAAGAAGAGCCCGCACTCCTGAAGAACAATCGTCTTATGGAGAGTTCTGGGATGCTCTCACCTTGCTAGCTCAAGCCGTGGCTAATCAAGATGCCCAAGCCCCTTATGCTCCAACTCCGGTATCTAGGGTAAGGAATTTCATGAGGATGAACCCACCAGAGATCTATGGGTCTAAAGTGGATAAGGACCCTTAAGAATTTATTGATGAGGTATACAAAGTTTTGGCTATTATGGGTGTTAGGTCGGAGGAGAAGGCGGAGTTGGCGGCTTACCAACTCAAGGGGGTGGCTCAAATATGGTATACTCAATGGAAGGAGGAAAAGAGGAACAACAATGTGGTTCTATGAGAGGAGTTTAAGGCGACATTTCTGAACTGGTTCTTCCCTCTTGAGCTTAGGGAGGCCAAAATAATGAAGTTCATGAAATTGAAACATGGATCCATGAGTATGAGGGAGTATGCCCTCAAGTTCAATCAACTCTCTAAATATGCTCCACACTTGGTTGCTGACCCAAGGTCTAGGATGAATAAGTTTGTGATTGGTGTTTCTGATTTGGTGAATAAGGAGTGTCACTTTGCTATATTGATTAATGACATGAATTTATCCCTCCTAATGATATATGCCGAACAAATGGAGGGGGAGAAGTTGAGAAAAAGGAGGAGTGGTGAGGCCAAGACGACCCATTTTGATTGTAAGTTCCAAAGTCGCAAGGGTGGTTGGTTTCACCAAGGCTAAGGGTCTTCCCATGCTCCTAGTGGGAGATTCGCTAATGACAACCCAAGGCCCCAAGAAGGTAGTAGTGTGGTGCCTAGACCTATGTGCCCAAGATATGGTTGAGGCCATGATGGTTCATATTTGAGGGACACCAATGCTTGCTATAGTTGTGGAGAGGTGGGTCACAAGAAGGTTGATTATCCTCGGAAATATAACAAGGGTACAGATATACATCCATAAGTCAGGGGTGTTAATGCGGTTCATGAGGGACACTAATGAATGCTATAGTTGTGGAGAAGTGGGTCACAAGAAGATTGATTGTCCTCATAATCAAACATGGGTAGAGATAGTCATCCATAAGGCTGTGGTGCAAATGCAATTCCTTTGGGAAGGGGAGGTCAACAAGGTGGTGCCCCAAGGCACAATCGATTCTATGCTCTTCAAGGGAGGCAAAGGGTAGATAAAGTGCCCGATGTCATCATCGATATGTTAAAAGTCTTTGATTTTGATGTGTATACATTGATAGACCCGGGTGTCACTCTTTATTTTATTACTCCTTTTATTGCCAAAAAGTTTCATATTGAGCCCGAACTGTTGTGTGAGTCTTATGAGGTGTCTACTCCCATTAGTGCATCTATTTTTGCTAAAAAGGTCTATGGAAATTGTCCAAGTTGTATCTTGCATATAATATTACCTTGTAATCTTGTTGGGTTAGATATAGTGAATTTTGATGTCATTCTTGGGATGTATTAGTTGTATGCTTATTATACCTCTATTAATTGTAGAACCCGTACGATCAAATTTCAATTCCCAGATGAACCTATCCTTGCATAGGAGAGTCATAATGTAGTGATCAATGGTAGGTTTATCTCTAGCATTAAAGCCCAAAAGTTGATCTCTATGGGGTGTCTCTATCATCTTGTGAGAGTTAGGGATGTTGAGTCTAAAGTCCTTTCTATAAAGTCGATTCTGGTGGTAAATGAGTTTCTTGATGTCCTTCCTTCCTATAAAGTCAGTTCTGGTGGTAAATGAGTTTCTTGATGTCCTTTCAAATGACCATCTCGGTGTTCCTCCCGAAAGGGAAATAGACTTTGGTATAGACCTCTTTCCCGATACTCAACCTATTTCTATTCTCCCTTATCGTATGGCCCCGACGGAGTTAAAGGAGTTGAAAGAGCAATTGAGGGATTTGTTGGAGAAGGGTTTTATTAGACCTAGCCAATCACCTTAGGGTGCACTAGTGTTGTTTATGAAGAAGAAAAATGGGTCCCTTAGAATGTGCATTGACTACCGACAACTTAATAGAGTCACCATAAAGAATAAGTACCTTTTACCGAGAATTGATGATTTATTTGACCAACTTCAAGGGGGTAGTCACTTATCTAAGATTGATCTTCAATTCGGGTATCATCAACTGAAAGTGAGGGATGTGATATTCCCAAGATGGCCTTCTGGACTAGATATGAGCATTATGAATGTGGTTGTCTTTTGGGTTGACCAATGCACTAGCTATCTTTATGGATCAGATGAATAAGGTCTTTAAACCCTACCTTGATTTACTGATTATTATTATTTTCATTGATGATATTTTGATCTATTCCCATAGTGAAGAGAAACATATGGCTCATTTGAGGGTAGTGCTGCAAATATTTAGGGAGGAGAAGTTGTATGCTATGTATGAAAAATATGAATGTTGGTTGAAGGAGGTTGTCTTTCTAGGTCATGTAGTGTCGGGGGATGGTATTAAAGTGGATACTAAGAAGGCAAAAGTGATTAGAAATTAGCCTAGACCTTTGACTCCATTGGACATTAGAAGCTTTTTGGGCTTAGCGGGTTACTATAGGAGGTTTATGAATAGGTTCTCTTCTATTGCTTCTCCCATGACTAGGTTAACCTAAAATAAGGCTAAGTTCGTGTGGACCGATGAATGTGAAAAGAGTTTCCAAACCTTGAAGGATAAAGTTGTGTCCGCTCCTATCTTGTCACTACGAGAAGGGTTGGAAAGGTTTGTTGTGTATTGTGATGCCTCACGAATTGGTTTGGGTTGTGTTTTGATGCAAAATGGTAAGGTGATAGCCTATGCTTCTAGATAACTCAAGGTGCATGAAAAGAATTATCTTACCCATGACCTTGAATTGGCCGCCGTGGTTTTTGCTTTAAAAATTTTGCATTATTATTAAATGGGGTGCATGTTGATGTGTTTACCAATCATAAGAGTCTCCAATATGTGTTCACTAAAAAAGATCTCAACTTGATACAAAGAAGGTGGTTGAAACTTCTTAAGGATTTTGATATAAGTGTGCAATAGCATCTCGATAAGGCTAATGTTATGGCCGATGCTTTGAGTAGGGTGTCCATGGGTAGCCTAGCTCATATTGATGATTTGGGTAAAGAGGTGGCTAGAGAGGTCCATCGGTTTGCTAGATTGGGGGTTAGGTTGGAAGAGGTTGATAATGGTGGTATTGTGGTTATTGATGGTTCAAAATCTTCCTTGGTTGATAAGGTAAAAGTAAAGAAAGATCTTGACCTCTCTTTGTTAGAATTGTAGGCCTTAGTGAGAGATAGGGTTGAGGTTTTCTCCCAAGGGGGAGATGGTGCCCTTAGGTACCAAGGGAGGTTGTGTGTGCCTAATGTTGATGGCTTGAGAGAGAAGATTCTTGATGAGGCTCATAATTCTTCCTACTCTATTCACCCCAGTTCTACAAAAATGTATGGAGATTTGAGGGATGTGTTTTGGTGGGAAAGTATGAAGAAAGACATTGCCAAATTTGTTTCCGATTGTCATTGTTTCCAAAAACTCAAAGCCAAACATCAAAGGCCGGGTGGCCTAACCCAAGATATAGAGGTTCCCGCTTGGAAGTGGGAGGAAATTAACATGGATTTTGTGGTTGGGTTTCCTAAGACTAGAAAGGGTTTTTATTCTATTTGGGCTGTGGTTGATAGAATGACAAAGTCAGCTCGTTCCCTACTGGTTAAGGCTATATATAATGCCGAAGATTATGCTAAGTTTTACATTCATGGGTTGGTTAGATTGTAGGGGGTGCTCTTGTCTATCGTATCGGTTCGTGGTGCTCAATTCACTTCACACTTTTGGATGTCCTTCCAAAGAGGTCTTGGTACCAAATTTAAGCTTAGTACGACCTTTCACCCTCAAACAGATGGCTTAGCCGAAAGAACTATTCAAACTCTTGAGGATATGCTTAGAGCTTGTATATTGGAGTTTAAGGGTAGTTGGGATGATCATCTTCTATTGATTGAGTTTGCTTATAATAATAGCTATCATTCTAGCATTGGTATGGCTTCTTTTGAGGCCCTCTATAGTAGACATTGTAAGTCCCCAGTGGATGGTTTGAGGTAGGGGAAATGACATTGATGGGTCCGAATTTGGTCATAGAGGATATGGAGAAGGTAAGGTTGACTTGGGAAAGGTTGAAAATAGCCCAAAGTCGTCAAAAGTCCAATGTCTATATGAGGAGAAGAGATCTTGAATTTAAGATTTGTGATTGAGTCTATTTGAAGGTATCATCCATGAAGGGTGTGGTTTATTTCGGTAAAAAGGGTAAATTGAGTCCAAGATATGTTGGTTCTTATAGGGTGTTGAGGAGGATTGGTAAGGTATCCATGTTGAGGAAGTGTGTGGGTGACCCAAATGCTATTATCCCATTGGATATTGTGAGTGTTGTTGAAGACTAGTTGAGTTATGAAAAGGTTCCAGTAGAGATAGTGGATAGACAAGTGAAGAAGTTGAGGAGCAAGGATGTGGCTTCCGTTAAGGTCCTTTGGAGGAATCAACATGTCGAAAGTGCCACATGGGAAGCCGAGGCAGACATGTAAAGGCGATATCCCTATCTTTTCCATTCTACTCAAGCTTAAGGTACTAATTCTAAGTCTTTTATGTGATTTCAAGTCTTATGTTTTAGCCCCTATGTCATTTGCATGCATTCATGTTTATATTGACAAATTCATGGTGATTTTGACGCTTATGTTGAGATTTTTTAGAACGATGTTTAAGTGCATTGTTGCATTGTTGCATTCTTGTTTCATTCATGTTTATGTTGGCAAGTTCATAGTGATTTTGACATTTATGTTGAGATTTTGAAATGATATTTAACCGCATTGTTGCAATCTTGTTAGGGCTGATCTCTTCATGATTATCCTTCTTATATACATTTCTTTGACATTCGGGGATGAATGTTCTCAAGGGGGAGATATTGAAACGACCCAAAAAGTGCCCAAAAATATCTCTCGGAAGTGCCTATAATTGTAATTTTCATATATCTCAAAATTTATGCGTGATATCAAAAATTCAACTTCATATTCTTGTTCATGGGCAAAATTGAGTGGGAGATGGGTCTAAACCCGATTAGTGCAACCATAGCAAAATTTGATTTTTCCAAGTTTGCACAAAACAGTGGGGGGTGCGCGATGGTACCGCAACACAGACTTATCGCGGACCTATGTATTTTGTTTCCAGTTTTCTCACTTTGGTCCAAGGCTTTGAGGTCTTGGGCCTAAACCTTCTTATGCGTACAAATACTTATACTTAGCCTTATTTCAACACCATATCATACAAGACATTCCCCAATATCCTCTCAGATACTTAGACAAATATTTTACTCAAAATTCAAGTGCCAAATCTCATTCCTGATCTAAGAAATTCACACAAGCTTCAAGTTCTCAACTCAATCTTCATCAAAGAATTTTCCAAAGTTAAGGTATGTGGGTTTCAACCATTGGGTCCTTTCACCCATGGTTCGCAAGCTTCTTTTTTTTTTTACTTAAATTGCATGTTTCTAAGTTGATTTACTTATGAGTCTTACTTATTATGAATTTGACTATGGACTAAGTTTAGATTTCTTAAAATTATGATTGTTTAAGCATGTTTTGAGCTGGTAGTTATTTGAATTAGCTTTCCAACGCATCTGATTTCACCTCATTCTGCATTCTTGAGTAAACATTATGACTATTTTACTGAAGCCTATCTATGATCTATCTTGATATTTGATGAAGGGTTTTGATGTATATTGCATGAGGGTATTACCAAGTGTTAGTGGGCTGATTTACTCCAAGTTTTCAGTATGATTTCACTATTGAATTGGATGGTTTTATACTAGCATTACACACCCGTCAAGTATTTGTTAAAATGCTCGATTTTGGATTCTTGAGCTATTGATGATCTATTGTATGACCTATGACTGGAATGACTTTATGATAATGAAAGGAATGTTTATATGAGTTACTTCCATGAAAAGTACTTATAGTATTATAAGTTGACCATGCCTAGTTTAGGGGGTGATGCCTCAATCACCAGGGGTGGTAGAGTGGTACAACCACCAACCAATTGAGGGGTTGATACCTCAATCACCATGGGTGGTAGGGTGATACAACCACCAACCAATTGAGAGGTTGATACCTCAATCACCATAGATGGTAGGTTGTGACAATCCATCATAATGTTGATCTCTTCTTACATATGTAATATGTTCTATATAAGCATGTTTTACTTCAAACATTATTCGTAAATGTCATTTTGTTATTATGCTATCCATTGCTTATGATATTGCATTTTTGTTGGAAACTTATGATTATGAGGGTGAGCCCGGAGATTATCTTGACCCCCGCTTGTCATTGATTATTGCCAAATTCCCCCTTTGTGGAATTGAGTTGGTCAATTACTCGTATTGCATCTTGGTGAATTTCTCTTGAGTCTATGTATTCCCTGTGGGATCGACCCTGACCTTGGTTAGGTTCTATATCTTGACAACGACGTTTTATCCTCTAAAAAGGAGGTGTAACTTGGGCGACATCAAAAACCTTCTCATTGAGTTGCACCTATTCTTCTCTTTAATACCCAAGGCAAAAATAGCTAAAATTGTTAAACGAATTCTTGATGTAATGGCAAAAATACCGGGTACATCTGACATTCATTACATTTTGCAAAAAGATAGTGCAGTGGACCCATTTGGAGAAATGGACTTTCCTTTGTCAGAAAATTGACGCAAAACATGCATCTTTTTAGATGGAAAAGAAAGAGTACTCTAAAGCATTGACACTCCTTTCAGGATTGATCAAGTAGGTGAGAAGATTGGCTGATAAGCTGCTTCTTATAGAGATTGATTTGCTAGAGAGCAAGCTCTATTTTTCTTTAAGAATCTTCGCAAAGCCAAGGCTGCGCTTACAGCTGCTGGAACAGTAGCCAATGCTATCTATGTCCCTCCATATCATCAAGGAGAAATTGATTTGCAGAGTGGGATACTTTTTGCAGAAGAAAGATATTATAAAACTGCTTACAGCTATTTCTATGAGGCGTTTGAGACTTTTAATGCCCTTGCTCACGATACCAAGGCCACTTTATCAAAAGAAGATCTCAATGCCAATGCAAGGTCAAAATCAAGGCCATATACAGCCTCTAATATATGCTGCTATGCAAAGTCATAGGCTGCCAGGCTGATGAGGTTACAGGAATAATATCTTTGCATGGATTGGATTAGCTAGGGCCAGAACTTGCTACTATTAAAGCTGTTACCAATGCTTGCACCAATCAATCTTTGAAGCTCTATTAGATTGCTCTTCAAAACTTCAAGACTCAGCTTGATAAAGATCTTGTCATCCATCGGCACCTTGCTGCCCTCTACAATGCTTCAATGGAATATAATCTTTACAGGTTGATCGAGCCTCTCTCAAGGGTCAAGATTGCAAATATTGCTGAATTAATGGGGTTGTCATCAGCTGACCATGTTGAGAAGAAATTATCTCAAATGATATTACATAAGAAGTTTGCTGGGAAATTAGACCAGATTTCTGGATGACTTGTAATTTTCGAGGACCCTTGGCTAGACACAATTTACCCAGTACATTGGAAACCATTTCAAGTATCGAGAAGGTTGTTGATAGTCTGTTTACAAGATCCTCAAAGATAATGGCTTGAGTTTCAAATCCTTCATTTAAGACTTGGCACTTCTTGAGTCGCAGACAATCTCTGTTTTAAGCTTCAACTCCTTTTACAACCTCAAAACAAAACAGTTGTAAAACAACTAATTAGTTGAGCCAAAGAAATATTATTTACAACTCTATATTTCGTGTACCTTAGTTATATGTTACAACTATTCATTCAGACTTCATGGATACTATTTTATGATAAATAAATTTCAAGACTAGGCATCCATGTGCAATGTACATGTGGTAAGCCTAGTTATACATTATAAATGTGAATTATGTTGGGTCTTTATCAAGTATTGATTG
>DF358682.1:93277-126563 GCA_000787875.1 Solanum virginianum
TGGCTCACCCTCATGGTCATAAGTATACAATAAATGAAAGAGGGTCTTAATACATAATATAAGAGAAAAATCATTGTTCCCGAAAGGGAGGACTCACCAAGGCTAACCTGAAAAATCCGTCTAGCCATGAGTAAAATAATTAGGAGCTCTGATTCCTATATGGTAACATCATGTAGGCATAAAGTATACATTAGTATGTTTGAATGTACTAAGTATGTGGGATGCAATAGATAGGTAACATAATTGAAATGCATAATTGTAAGCAAAGAATAGGTATAACATCAATATGACATGTATGCTCAATGCTTAAGGTATAACATACTCAATATGAGAAATATACTCAAACTCTTTTGTACCAATCTTCATGAAATGAGCCAAATGACCCCCACTCACCTTACAGTATAATTTTTTTAGAGAGTGTTATCCATATCCCTACCGTACGACAAAGTCTTTTTGGTAAGTAGTATAAGATGTCCCCTACTTTGCCATATCATCTTTTGGGTAGGCAACGTGATTCATTCTATCTTATGGTATGGCCTTTTCAATAGAATGTCCACACCTTACGATATCATCTTTTTGGTAGTAAACGTGATTCATTTTATCTTACGATATGGCCTTTTCGGTGGGGTGTCCATACCTTATGATATAATCTTTTCGGTAGGTACAGTTACCTATTCTATCTTACGGCATGGCCTTTTTGGTAAGGTGTCCATACCTTACGATATGATCTTTTCGGTAGGAATCATTAAACACTATACCTGCATGGCCTTTTCGGTAGGAATCATTAACCACTCTACCTTATGGCATGACCTTTTCGGTAGGAATTATAAAACTAGCTCATCAAACCATTACATTCAAATCATCAAGAAAGAACTCCTCATTTTCCCAAGGAAATAACAAACATAATAACCCAAAAACAACATGCAACACTATAGGTACTTCTCCATGAAAACAACTCATATAGACATCCCTATCATCACCATAAAGTCATCATATACCTACACTTCCTCTCCTCATTATACATCATATGCCTACAGTCATCTCATCATTATTTCATCATCACATAATCATCATAATACCATTCAACTCATAGGACATGCATTAGACCTTCAATTTTTTCTCAAGAAATCCTAGTTGGACATTTTATCAAACACTTCTGGGTATATAATGGGGGTAAAAGATCATGTAATTTAGAGATGAAATCATGCAAGAAAATCTATAGTAAAATCATCAATCAATACCTTGCAACACCCTAAAGACATACACATCAAATCCCTCATCAAATCTTACATTAGATCCAAGATTTAAAGCTCAAAACATGCTAAAACAACCATAATTTCATGAACTAAAATCATTGTGCAGTAAATTTCTTAATATACAAGACCCACATGTAAAATCAACTTTAAATAATGCAGTATTAGTAAAAAGGAGGCTTAGGCACCACGGGTGAAAGGACCCAACAGTTCAACACCACATACCTTAGCTTTGGAGAAGCTTTTGATAAAGGTTGACAATGGAGACTTGAAGCTTGAATGAAATCCTTGATGATATCCTTAAGATTGGTCTTGAGTTTTGGGACTTGAATTTAGGGTGAAATATGAGTCTAAGTGTTTGAGAGGATATTGGGGAATATTGAGGATGATATGAGAGTGAAATAAGGCTAAGTATAGGTAAAAATATGTATGGACCAAAAAAAGTAGGGCAAAATAACATTGGTCCGCGTCGCGGAGGGGACGCGGATGCTCACTAGAAATCTACATTTTCTGCACAAACGAGCTCTACAAAAATTGGCATAAATCCTTCGTCCGAATTCGGAATGAAGTGAAACTAGATGCATTGGAAAGCTAATTCAAAGAGAGTTAAGTTGATAGGTTATGGGCCACTCTATTCATTGTGTGCTAAGATATATGCCCCTTCAAAGTTGACCCTCCTAAATAACGTTTATTGCGATTTTCTGATTTTGATACAGTTGCTCTAAAATTTGGGTTAGACCCATTTCCTACTCAATTTGACCCCCAAGTAATAATATGAAGTTGAACATACAGAAATAAGGTGGATTATTTTCTCTGTCCTATTGAAAACCATTAAAGATATCTCCACTGGTATATTTTTCGTCTTGACGTCTGAAAAGAGACGGAACCAAGCTCTGCATGCAAATAATGGAAGTTGCTACATAGTTTCTCAGATTTTGTTGTTTCTTGTTACTTGGTTACAGCCTTGTTTTTTGATCTCGAAATGCATTTTTAGATATATGGAAATTACGATTTCGGGTACTTCCGAGGCATATTTTGGGTCACTTTTTGGGGTGGTTACAATATCTCCTCATTGAGAGCATTCGTCCCTTAATGTCAAAGAAATGTACAAGAGAAAGGTAATCATAAAGAGATCAGCCCCAATATGAATGCAACAATACACTTTAAAACACCATTTTCAAAACCTCGACATAAGTGTAAAATAATCAAAAACTTGTCAACTTAAACATGAATGCATATGAATGACATAGGGGCTGAAATATAAGATTTGGAATCATAGAAAGGACTTGACATTCATCATAATCCTGAATAGAATGAAGAAATATAGATATTGCTCCTCCACGCCCGCTTCGGCTTCCCGAGAGACACAAACGAATAGATGACTCTTCCCAAAGGGCCTTGAAAAATACTACATCATTATCAATCAATTTCTCCACTCATCCATCCAACACCCCCACCGGAAACTTTTCTTAAGCCAACTTATACTACTTAACACCCACAACCTCAAAGTGTTCTATAACACTAAAGTCACCAACACATCACATCCACCTAGAAGCATGAAAAATCGGACAAACCATAACCATACCATAGGCAATTCCCAAACTTATGCAACCTAAACAACCTCCCTTTACACTCTATAAGGATTCACAATCCTCAACTCAATTGTCAATCTTAAATATACCTAACCCACTTGGTACTATAACCGTCATCTCCCCCTTGGGAGACAACCTCCACTCAATCATTCTCTCACCCAAAACTTCCAACTCTAATTAGGTGGAAATCAAGGCCTTGCTTAATCTAATCCTCTTAACTCAAGGAGATTTGGAACCATCAAGAACACTGCATCTTCTCACCCAAAACTTCTAACTCTAACAAGATGGAATCAAGGCCTTGCCTAATCTAGACCTCTTAACACAAAAAGATTTGGAACCATCAAGAATGCTACACCACCATACTCAACTTCCTTCAACTTATCTTCAAATCTAACCACCGATAGACCCTACTAGTCTGCCCTTTGCCACCTACCTGCTGATGATGAGGCAATCTATGGTAATGATTTATTCCCATTTTTTGAGTTCCCTTCTATTCTGAGTTTGAAATAGTGATAGTGTTTCAGAGTCTGAATGATGATTTGTATGATTTATGGATTATTTACTTGCTTAATTGCTTGGTTGATGGATTGCACGAGTGATTTGTGAATTGATTGATTGTTAGAGTCCATGATAGGATTCAAACCCTGACTAGACTCCTATATCTTTCTTCATTCGAGGAAGAATAATTTCAACGGGGAGATAATTTTACACCTTATAAATTACTGAAATACCCCTAGATGAGAGAATGCATGCATAATGTATCTTCCCAAACTTTTTTGACAAGTCCAAGGTCAGAATTGTGATCAGCATGAAACAGTATGTGAAAAAATGGTCTTGGTTGATTTTTAGAGCAAACATATCAAAAGAGAATTTTTTAAGGGCAAAGATGCAACTCTAGAAAAGTGCGCAACACATCTGCATCACAGACTTGTCACGGATTTGCACTTAACTATGAATCTAATATTTTCTACAGGATTAGAAAATTTTAAAGAAAAATGTATTGTGAGGGGCCAAGTCGTGGACTTGGTCCCCAATAGTTAAAATTTTTACTTTTTTCGAGGGTCATTCCAGACTTTTCTCTACCCCTTCAAAACTTAACCCATGATTGATATAGATCATTTTAAGCATAAAAAGGATTTTTAAGCCCATTTCTAAGTCTTCTACATATTCTATTAAAATACCTAGGACTAAAGAAAGGAGAAAAGAGTTAGGATTCAAGGGATTCAAGTCAGAGAAGAGCTAGGATTCAAGGAATTCAAGTTGAAGTCTTGCCAAGTTGATTGTCTACCTTCATCCCAGGTATGTAAGGCTATCCAAAGTGTAGGATTAAGTCTATCCACTTGCCCGTTCATATACACAATCAAATTGAGGACTAAAGATTGAGTATAATCTTAATCTTCGAGTTATTTTGATTCATTATTGAGTTTTCATGCATATTTATGAACAAGTTGATTAGTTACATACTGGTTATATGAAATTGGAGCATTAATTTATGTTTAACATTATGAACCCTAAATTGTAACATTCTATGTAAGACTTGTTTCGTTAACTGAATTAAGATCTTGGTTGTTAATGTATGAGTTGAATAACCTAAGCATGACTGAACATGAAAAGCATATTACTTGTATACATATATAATGAGTATCAAAAATTTTTAATGTGACGAGAATGATTGACGGTAGTCTAAATGACCATTTGAGTTAGAGTCTTGAATAATTGAAGAGTCTTGATAACATATATGATTGATGATCCTGATTGGTTGAATTGATCAGTGAGTTGATGGAGTTTATTTGGAGTAAATGTAAAGCTGAGACTGAGATGATTGGTATAAGCATACTTTGTTCTTGGGAGGAGTATTGAGCATCAATAAGGGTATGAGTAAATAATGACTCTAACCCATAAATTACGTTTCTAGCATAGGATAGTTGTGAAGTTAATTTGGGTGACTCTTGTTCCCAAAAGATGTACATTGATTGTGGACCCAATAGATGGAAAGTATTAGACAGATGTGGGAACTATATCGCAATCATTGTGCATCACCAAACTAAAGGTGGTGGGATTGGATGTCAGTTAAGAGTAACTCTAAAGCAATGTATGGTATGATATGATATGAAATATTTCAAAATGAGTTGCATAACACTGAGTCTATTTTCAAAATATTATTATATTCTTAAATTGCATGTTTGCTTAGTTGAGATATGAATTGTTAAGTTGATTGATGACCCGAGTTAACTGATTTGCATTTGAGCCTTACTTTTTCTTCAGCCATTTTATATACCAATATATTCCATGTACTAATATCCATTTAGGCCTGCATTGTTAATAATGCAGATACAAGTGATAGAGAACTTCAAAAAGTGCATCATTGAGGTCTAGCTTCTTGCCTCCAGACTCGATGAGCCCTCCTTGCTATCTAGAGGAGCCCTTTTCTTTGATCTCTATTGAGTAGTACTATTTTATTTGAGGTAGCCCAAGATTTGTCATGATGCCTTCTAGAGTTGGGTATAGGCTTCATAGATATTCAGTAGAGATAGTTGATTGTTACTTATGTTTCAATTCTTATTCATTGGAAATTGTGATTGAAAGAGACTTAGATATTTGACTTAATCTTTGACTTTTATTTGACATTTTTTTTCTGTTGTTAAATGTGATGTGATGACAAGGCCATGTGGTTCTCTTAAGGAATCAATAATGGTTCTTTAATTGCCTGCCACGCCAAGAGTACCTTCCTGGGGCGTGACATTAATTGCCTCTAAAAAACGTATTTAGGGGCAATTAATTTGTTGCCGTAAATTATTTGCCTCAAAAAATCATTTTTGGTGTAGTGTTTGGATGTGGTTATGATTTTGTTTGATATCATGCTTCATTTTTTCAGTTTATCTATTATATAGAGGTTCTTTTTTAGTTTAATTCATATCAACTCTTTAAACTTGTCAGAATATGATATTTATACATTTGAGCTAATTTATTTTAATTAATCACTTCAATCCTAATAAAGTTGGTAAAGGTTCCGTACCTCGTAATCCCTTCCCTTATTCAAGATGTACTATAACCAATATGAAAGGCACTAAAGTCCCAAGATAAACGAGACTGTTACGAAGAGTTATCATCAATTACTGGAACCATTCTTCCGCTTTCCACTTTCTCCTAATTTTCCATATTAAAGGAAGAGGTATTGTTAATACATACTGGAATCATTCTTCTGCTATCCACTTTCTCCTAATTTTATATGAAAGCCTGAATAGGTGTTTGACCATAGGGTTTGAGACTCCATTTTCAAAATTTGATTTTAAATTGTTTTTTAAAATTTCTAACTTCAATTTCAAATCATGATTCTAAACACTCCAAAATGTTAGATGCTTTTTTTTTAATTGTAAAACCTAACCATTAGCTAATATGTTGCAAAAAGAACTATCATTTTAAATTTTGATTAAAAAATGAATCATGCTTGGTGTGAAAAGATTATTGTTCCATGAGAAAGGATTTGTCATGATTTGATTTCTTGAATTATGATGACACCTACCATAACTCACCAACAGGTAAGCCAATTCGTAATCCGAAACTAGGGTTGTATATCGATCAGTTCAGTTCAGTTTTAAAGTTTATCGGTTTGTAGTAATTCTAAACTATTATAAAACTATTAAAATGCTAGCTTATAAATTATTGATTTATCAGTTATTGATCATTATCACTTCGATTATCAATTTAATTGTTAAGATTTGACACAAAAATTTTTCTTCATTGAAAATTGCTTAGACATAAGGTTATCATGAGTTGAAAAATTGTATCTTCCTCAAAATCGAACACTGTCACATTGTAGAATAACTGTGAGTTTGAGATAGGAAAAATAAAAGTATGAAATCGTGAAAGACTTTATATACCAAATAGTACAACTATAATTATTTCATTTACTATCGAGTTATCAGTTAACCTGTTAAGAAAGAACCTAAAATCGTTAAAATCTTATAACCCAATAATATAAAAAAGAATAAAATTTCATTATTGAAACTGCTATACCAATAACCTATTATGAATTTTCTTTATTTAAGTTATCAATTTTGATTCTATTTTGAACAGTGCTATCCAAACTGCAAGTAATGAGTTTAAGGGTAGAAACCAAGCAAGAATGATAATTTAAAAGCTAAAAATAAAGTAGTAAGCAGAAGACACTTAAGTGTACACAAAATACAATAAAGATCACTCACAGTACGTAGAAGTCACTAGTAGAGCTACTATCAACGGATACAAGCCTCAAAAGTGGGCCCAAAATAAATATGTACACAACATGCTAGTCTTAAAATAGCAAAAAACAAGCTACAGAAACTGAAGAAAAATGTAATGATCCAAAATTTTAGGTGCTCACCCTCGTCTCTGGATATGACTACTGCAGGCTCGAATAATCAAAGCTAGTAACTAATGCTCGCACATGCATCATGAAATCAGATGCAGAGTGTAGTATGAATACTAGATATAGGTACCAGTAGGCATCATAGGTTTGACTTGAGAGGCGTAAAATAAAAATAATAGAAAAAGTTTTAATAAAACACAATAGAAGTCAAGGATAGAAAGCTGTAATAGTATGCACACGGGTATAAAGAACTAGAAATCCTAAAGCAACCAGCCCAAACAAAGCCCCCAGAAGCCCAAAACATAAAATCATGTGCAAAAATCATATATTATAACTAAAAGTGAGAAGCTCCAAACATGAAGTTGAATTACCATTTTGCCCCTATACTAAATCAAATATCTAATTAATTTAATATTAAATAATAATATATTAATTATTTTTTTTGGATTGTAAGTTATTAATTAAATAGTAAAATGTTAATTACTTATCAATCAATATACTAAATTAAAAAGTCATTTTCATAAGTTTTTTGTAGTCATTTTCATACGTTTTCTGTCCATCAGACAATTATTACAAAGTCATTAATTAGTATGACCTATTTATTATCATGGAATTACTTTCATTTAGTAGTAGTTATTGTAAAAGGTACTATTTGTATATTTTGGATCAATTCGTATTTTTTTGCAAGAAATGGGCAAATGGTTGAACTTCCATTTAGTCATTTACTGCAGTTAATTTGTATTTTCATTTAGTCATTTACTGCAGTTAATTTGTATAAATTTCCTTAGTAATTTGCTAATTATTTCTAATGCTACTAATTCATAACCTTTTACATTCTTCAGTTATGACATTATAAATATGAGTAACATAAAATTTAATAAGAAGAAACGTGTAGGAATTGACTTCATTCTTTGTTTGTCATTTTAGTTTACCAATCATTTTACATTTTATATTCATTCAGCACTCTATGCTAATAATCATGCTGCTTCACTTAAAGCCTATAATATAATATCCAATTTATTTTTCAACACACAAGAAATATTTTTTGGTGGTGGATACAAAAATGGATGAGATCATGATCAAGAGAATGTAATAAAAAATCAAAGTCTTCTTGGCAAGTGGGACAAGGGGATATTTGTCTGCACCAGAGTATTTGTACTATTTTCTTCTTTTTTAGTTCAAAACATTCAATTGTCTTTTAAACATGCTTTACAATTTGATTCATTTTCTGTGAATAAATCTCTAAGATTTATACCATGTAAGTGAACAATGTTAGAATGTTGGCCACATTCCATGGATAGTGGTCCATAACTTTCATAACCTCCATGGATGTGGTTTGTAACTTCCATGAAAGTTGCAATTATCACTATATCCACTACCCATGTAAGTTACATAACTATCCACTAGTTTAAAACTTCCCCACTACTCCACTTCCCACTAACCACTAGCTTTCTCACTACTATTCTTGATGGTAGAATAACTATAAATAGGGATAGATCTGGTTAAAGATCCTTAAGCACAAATTTCTTTTCTTTACTTCAAACCATCTTGAGTGAGGTTTGAGTGCTTAGAAGACTTACCGGAAAGTGAAAAGCAAACATCGACGATTCCGACTACATCACCAATAATGGCCGGAGGTATATATTTCATTTACTATCGAGTTATCAGTTAACCTGTTAAGAAAGAACCTAAAATCGTTAAAATCTTATAACCCAATAATATAAAAAAGAATAAAATTTCATTATTGAATATTTGGTATCCGAGCAATCGTCGTATCTCTGTCTTGTTGATTTTTTGGATTTGCAAAAATTATTCAAAAGTGGATCTTAAATTTTAGATCTAATTTTTGAACTTTTGATGCAACCTAATGTTAGATATTTTATGAAAATCTGTTTCAAAAAGTCATATGATTTTAAACACTATCTATGGTTGCTTTCTAAATTATTGTTTGAGTTGTTGTTTATCTGTCTAATACAACTATAAGTTTTGATGTCTAAGTGATCTTCATAATTGTGTTTAATTAAGACTTAGCCACAATAATCTTGATTAAATAAAATTATATATATTATGGATCACATAAAATATAGACATTAAATCAAAACAACGTCTAAGTGATCTTTATAATATTATTTAATTAAAGACTTAGCCACAACAATCTTTAATTGAATAATATTATAAAAGTTGATCACATAAATAAATTTTAGACATTAAATTATGATTAATCATGCATGATATAGTAACTTAATTTCTTTGTTATTGAATTGCATGATTAATTAAGATAAAATGTTAAATACTCTTCATATAATTAATCATGTATGGTTTAATAACTCAATTTTATTTTTGTTGAGTTGCATGATTAAGTAAGATAAAATATTAAATGTTCTTCATAATTACCCACAGGAATTATGAATAAGAGTTTAACAGTTTTATCATAAAGATAAAATATCATGCTGGTAAATAGACAATTCTATCATAATGTGAGAATCTAATTTGAATTAAAAATTTAGGCCATAGGCAATTTTTATGTCAGTAGATTCAATTTTACTTGCCTTAAATTTATTAAGCATGTATATATATTTTGCAGTTATGCAACCTACAAATTTCTCTGATATTTGTGATATTCCCAAACTCAATGGTGAGAACTATAAGATCTGGAAGGAGAGAATTCTTCTTCACTTAGGCTGAATGAACATTGATTATGCTATTAGGAAATAGGAACCACCTATTAATGAAATCAACACTCAAGATGAGATCGCTCTTCATGAACAATGGGAACACTCTAATCATTTGAGTGTTATGTTCATTAAGATCAAATTCTCTACTGGTATTTGTGGTTCTGTCAAACAACATAATAATGTCAAGGCATTACTGAAGGATATTGATGAACAATTTGAGACTTCAGATAAGGCACTTGCCAGAACCTTAATTATGAAATTCTCATCAATGAGGCTCACAAGTGTGAGAGGTGTGCGTGAGCATATCATAAAAATGCGAGATCTAGCGGCTCAATTAAAGACTCTTGAGATTGAAATGTTTAAAACCTTTTTTGTGCACTATATTTTGAATACTCTGCTTGGACAGTATGGTCCCTTCAAGATCTCTTATAACACACCTAAAGATAAATGATCTACTAATGAACTTATGACCATATATGTTCAAGTGGAAGGCCGACTACTGATGGAAACAGGAGAAAGTGAACTCATAGCTACTCAAAGAAAAAAGACAAATCAAGCCAATAAAAAGTGGAAAGGAAAGCACCACTTAAAACTGACATTAAGAAAGAATCCAAGTGTTGCTTCTGTAGAAGGAAGGGACAAATAAGACATGATCGTGTGAAGTTTCAACAATGACTTATTAAGAAAGGTACTTCAATCTCCCTTGTTTGTTATGAAGCTAATACGATTGATGTTAATCATAACACGTGGTGGATTGATTCTGCTTCTACAATCCATATTACAAATTTCTTGCAGGATGTAAGAAACTTGCAGAAGTTAGTAGGAGCTGACCGATCCATCTATTCTGGAAACAAGATACAGTCACATGTGGAAGCTATTGGAACATACAATTTAGTTCTAAGTAGTGATTTTGTTTTAGAGTTAGAAAAGACCTTTTATGTTACTAATTTTTCTAGGAATTTAATTCAGTATCAAGACTTGTACATTTGGGATACTCCTTCATTTGAGAAAGTGATTCCAATTTATTTTATAAATCTAAACATATTGGATTTGGTACATTGTCTGATTGTCTTTGCTCTCTCAATTTACAAAATGATTCCACTCATAATTTTATACATGTCTAAGCTGGCATCAAACGATGTGTTATGAATGAAAACTCCTCTATCTTATGGCATCGGAGATTAGGACATATCTCCATAGATAGAATCAAAAAATTAGTAAATGATGGTGTAGTTAATACTTTAGATTTTATTGATTTCGATACTTGTGTGACTTGCATTAAAGGCAAGAAAACCAACAAGTCAAAGAAAGATGCCAAGAGGAGTTCAACCATATTAGAAATAATACATTCAGATATATGCTGTCCAGATATGGATACATATGGTCAAAAATATTTTATCACCTTTACAGATGATTACTCACGATATATGTATCTCTATATGCTTCATAATAAGAACGTAGCATTAGAAGCCTTTAAAGTGTTCAAGGCTGAAGTAGAGAAACAATGAGAAAAACAAATTAAGATTATGAGAACTAATTGAGGTAGTGAATATTATGGTAGATATACTGAGGATGGACAAGCACATGGTCCATTTACTGAATTTCTTTAACAAAATGTGATTGATTGCCCAATACACCATGCCTGGTTCTCCAGATCAGAATGGTGTAGCAGAAAGAAAAAACTGAATATTATTGGACATGGTGCATAATATGTTAAGTAGCTCAAAGCTATCTAAGTCCTTGTGGATTGAATCTCTTAAGATTGTAGTGTATATATTAAATCGAATTCCAACCAAAGATGTTCCAAAAATACCTTTTAAATTGTTTAATGGTTGGAAACCTAGCTTGACACATATACGTGTATGGGAATGCCCGTCTAAAGTAAGAATCTACAACCTACAAATTAGTAGATATTTCATTGGATATGCCGAAAGGTCTAAATGATACAGATTCTATTGTCCATCTAACATCACTAGGATTATACAATCAAGAAATGCATAGTTTCTTGAGAATGACTTGATTTGTGGGAGTGATCAATTTCACAATAATATTTCTGCAAGAGATCGAGGAATTATGAATAAGAGTTTAACAGTTTTATCATAAAGATAAAATATCATGCTGGTAAATAGACAATTCTATCATAATGTGAGAATCTAATTTGAATTAAAAATTTAGGCCATAGGCAATTTTTATGTCAGTAGATTTCATAAGCTGCTGAAAATTTTCCTATAGATCAAGATGTTCAAGTAATTCCTAAAACTCTTGAACAACCAGTTGAACAACATAATCCACAAGAAAATATTGATGCAACATTAGGATGATCTACTAGAGAAAGAAACCCAGTGATTTTGTTGTATATTTACAAGAATTCGACATTGGATTCAAAAATGATCTTGAATCTTCTTCACAAGCCATGAATTGTGAAGAGTCTAAATTGTGGTACAATGCCATGAAAGAAGAGATGAATTCCATGAAAAGTAATAAAGTCTGGAATCTTGTCGAGTTTCCTAATGGTGTTAAAGTCATTGGATGTAAATGGGTATTTAAAACTAAAAAGAACTCATCAGACAACATAGAAAAATATAAAACAAGACTCATTGCTAAAGATTTCACCAAAGGGAAGGAATTGACTACATAGAGACCTTTCCTCATGTGTCTAAAAAGGACTCCTTGCGTATTATAATGGCATTAATAGCACACTTTGACTTAGAATTACAACAGATGGATGTGAAAAATGCATTTTACAATGGTGATCTAGAGGAGGAGGTTTATATGAAACAACTAAAAGGATCTTCTCTAGTAATGGTGAGCACTTGGTATGCAAGTTAAAGAAATCCATATATGGACTGAAACAAGCCTCTAGTCAATGGTATTTAAAGTTTCATAATATCATCTCTTCATTTAACTTTGTTGAGAATATTATGGATTAATATATATACTAGAAGGTTAGTGGAAGTAAAATATGTTTCTTGGTTCACCAAGTGTAGCTTTCATAGTGAAGGGTTGCAGGTTCAATTTGAATCAGTGCCCGATGAACGATCTTGAGAGAGAGCAAATGAAAGACATTCCATATACTTCTATTGTTAGAAGCTTGATGTATGCTCAAGTTTGTACAAGACCTAACATATCATTTACTGTTGGAATGTTAGGGATATATCAGAGTAATCTAGGTCTTGACCACCGAAAAGCTACAAAGAAAGTCTTAAGTTATCTTCAAGGGACAAAAGACTACATGCTTATGTATAAATGATCAAATGACTTGGAAGTCATTGGCTACTTTGATTCAAACTTTACTGGTTATGTTAATTTACAAAAATCAACTTCTGGATATATTTTTATGTTAGCCGGTAGAGCTATATCTTAGAGAAGTGCCAAATAGACTCTGGTCACTGCTTCCATAATGGAGGCTGAGTTCATTTCTTGCTTTGAGGCTACCTCACATGTTGTATGGTTAAAAAGTTTCATTTCTAGGCTTAGAATTGTCGACTTTATTGCTAAGCCATTAAAATTATATTGTGACGATTCAGCTGCTATCTTTATGACTAAGAATAACAAAAGTGGTAATCGAAGCAAGCATATTGACATCAAATATCTAGCCATAAGAGAACGTGTTAAAGATAAGAAAGTGGTCATTGAACACGTTAGTACTGAAACAATGTTAGTTGATCCTTTAATTGAAGGCATGCCACTACATAAATTTAAGGATCTTATAGTCACAATGGGACTTTGTCCCAATGTCCTAATATGTAACATTTCTTTATAACTATAAATGTTCATGAAACTTTATTTTATATGATAATTCTTGTTAACTGTGTGCACATTCAGTTTTACTTTTAGAATTATCACTAAAATATGGACCTAGAATAAACATTGAGTTATTCATTAATTTACGTGGGCCAAGATTTAGAAGCATAGTATATTGTGATGCATGAAAGATACTACTCACCTTCAGAGGAACTGTCACCATGATACATGTATTATGTTTCACTAATGAGATTAGAGTGACAAATTAAGTGGGAGAATGTTGGAATGTTGGCCAAATTCCATGGATAGTGGTCTGTAACTTCCATAACCTCCATAGATGTAGTTTCTAATTTCCATGGAAGTTGAAACTACCACTATATCCACTACCAATGGAAGTTACATAACCATCCACTAATCCACTACTTTACAACTTCTCCACTACTCCACTTCGCACTAATTCCCACTAACCACTAACTTTCCCACTACTATTCTTGATGTTAGAATAGCTATAAATAGGGGTACATCTGGTTAAAGGTCCCTAATAACAAATCTCTTTTCTTTACTCCACCATCTTGAATGAGGTTGAGTGCTTAGAAGATTTATCGAAAAGTGGAAAGCAAATGATGACGATTTCGACTACATCGCCAATAATGACTGGAGGTATATCGATCTACTATTTTAGTGCGCTATTGCTCTATGTTTACTTCCAAACAAAATATAGAAATTGACAAGAAAAGAAGTGACCACGTCCTTCTATATACTAAAATGGCCGTTCGTGATGAATAAACTTAGAGTATTAGTAGATTGATTTCAATGGAAGAAAGAATACTGATGTTTTTTTTTCTATGATTTAGTACATCCTAAACTCATGATAATGTTATCCCCTTTGTATTCAAACAATCATAGAAATAGTAAACAAAGAAAAATTAAAACCAAATAAATCTGAGTCCATAGAATTCACTATGTGTCCTTAAGGAATTTAATCCCTTCACTGTACTCGAGGTTTGTGGATTATTTCCTCCTACGATAAAATAGATTAACAACTACATAATAGCGGTACCTCAAATTCTTATAGTTTTTGGCGAAGTCAAGAACCAACAATGACTTTCACACAGACTCAAATTTTATTTTTAAGAAATTTTTTTAAAAATCGTTAAACAAATTTTGCCCATTAAATTATTAATTAATAACTCATAAATTAATTTAATTAATAAACGAATTAAATATCAAAAAAAGAAAAATATTAAGATTGGTTAAATAAATTTTGTCCAAAAAATTTATCAATCAATCATTTGCCGAGGCCAAAGTCGAGGCCATAGCCGTAGCCTAGCTGAGTCGAGCCGAGCAAGCTACGATGACTACGACGCGAGGGGGTCCTCCTTACTTGACTCTTTAACAGTTAGAGTGAGTGTTCTCCAATATAAGGACAACACTTTTCCTCTATTTATTAGATGAGGGAGAATGACTCTTTATTTCCCTTTACTTGATTACCCCCACATTTTTCTTATCCCTTCATTTTCTTTCAATCTTCATTTCACAATTTACACTTATTACTTAAACCCAACATATATCAATGGAGGTGGATTAATGCAAGAGTGGATTTTGTTTGAGATCTAAAATTTCTTAAATAGTTCACATAGTTTTTATAGTTTCTGTTCGCCTTTTAGCTTTTAAGTTTTTGTAATCGTTGTTATGTCTTCCCCCCTCCCCCCCTATATATATGGCATAAATTAAAATACTACTATATGTTTCATAATGATTATTTTCAAAGTTCAAATAGTTAGAAAACTCTAGTAAATTATTTCTATTTTTGTGATGGTTATTGGTTACTAACTTTATGGAGAGTAGGTGAAGAAAAGATGTATCTATATCTATTTATCTATCTATCTATACTACCTTAAAAACGCCAACTCTAAAATTCTAAAGTCTGTTGTGAAATGATAGAGACTAGAGTGTCTCCACCAAAGAGAGCTAAAGAGAACACACAATTTTAACGAGGTTCGGCAAATAATGCCTATGTCCTCGGATACTTCCACTACAAGGGATATAAACTTTAAACTATGCAAAACTCTACTTAAGTAAGTAACTTGTTTCTCTTGTTATATCTCTAAATAGAAAGGAGGGCCTCTCTATTTATAGTGTATGTGAGCACTCTGTCCACATTTCCATAACAAAGTCAAATTACTAAAATATCCTCACTTAAATAAAAGCCAAAAAACAAAAAACACTTCATAGCCACCGCTTCGTAGTATTTAAAAACTAGCGCGCGTAATATCCTCCAACCTAAACTGCAGGACTGAAACGGTGCAAGAACTCAAATAATCGTTGCTTTATTCAATCTATGTGGGTGTACCCTTTTGCTTGTATTGTTAGATTTATTGTAATTGTAATGAGAAGCCTATCACAACAATGAACCACCATCACGATTAAAATCTCTTTTCCAAACAAACAATGCTCTGTTTTCGAATCTTGAAGTTTCAGCCGCTTCCTGCACGCACACTTTAGTTATTTGTAAAGGATCAGTAATCTCATACAAAAATTCACGCCATGAAGGCACTTACCAAACGATCATCATCGTCGACGATGAGGTAATCTCATTCACACTTTTACGCACTATGTTCCTAACTATTCTCCTCAATACATCTCTCACCTCTTCCCCTACCTTTAGTTTCCGAGTAGGTTATATTGATTGTATTTTATATGCTACTTTCGTGTCTATTTTCCTCATTCCATCTCATGTGCCATCCTCTACCCGCTTAACTGACTAACAGGGTACAAAGCTTCAAGCCACACTCTTTAATGGCCAAATCGACACATGAAGAGATTTCCTGAAGCCAAACAAGAGCTACTACATTACTAATGGCCTGTTGGATCGCTTCAACCCCAAGTACACATCAGTGTACAAGGAAGTCAAACTATCCGTTACAGAGAACACAATCAAAAAGGAAAGTAACCATCGTGTATGCACCAACAAGTTCTCTGATGGATTTTTAACTTTGGAACACGCAGAGAAACTGGCAAATGGCACCGTATTCGGTAAATCTTTACTTCCCTTTCTTCTAAATATCACCCGCAAATAATACATTCCACTGACTTATAGTACATGGAACAGATTTGCTATGCGTGCTACTTACCGTCAATCCCCTCATTGTTAAAGGCGAAAGCAAACGACGCACCATCATTGTTACAAATGAACTGTAAGTTTCACTATCAATGTTACAAGTCCCCTGTAAGTTTCACTTCTTTTCCCTCCCCCATCGCCAGACATAAGCCAATGTATTTACCAAGCTCCGAATACTTTGAATTCAGCAAGGAACGTACAACTATTACTCTCTGGGGAGATTTGACTGAAAACGATGGTGCATTCCTTGAGAAGTTGAAAGATGATCTGCCTATCCTTGGCATTATGCGACGTGCGAATCTCAATGTATCAAGGTATTAGACAACCTGTCTCATCCGCTTATGTAAATAACTTAGCCATTTTTTTTATCTGCTACTGCTCGGTTTGATATGCTATTTCAAACCTAGGACCTTTTTTGGGATCTCAACTATACCGTGAGTAGTGTGCTGATCAATCCTGTGTTTGCAAAAGCATCAGACCTTCGTGCCTGGTACACTATTGAACATCGTTATCTGCTTGCCATTCATCGTTTACTTTAACCACTCCACATGTCAACCTCACTATCCTACTTATTTATCACACTTAACTTACAATCTGCTTATGGTAAAGCTTGGAATTTAGATATGGCATTGAATTTGCATGATCGTGCGAGGATAGAGAAATAGCATATAGATGCTGTAACATTTGCGACTCTGCTTATGGGGCTGCAGTAAATTTTGATGGGTGCTTGAATGTGTATGAGGAAATGAAAGGGCTCGGTGTAAAGCCTAACATGAGTGTGTATAACAGTTTGTTGGATGTTATGGGAAAAGCTAGGAGGCCATGGCAGGCAAAGAACATTTATTTGGGAAATGCTAAGCAACGGCTTTCAACCAAGTTGGGATACTTATGCCACACATCCAGGATTATGGCAGGGCTCATTATAGTTTGGTACTATATAATACACTTTTGGCAATGTGTGCTGATGTCGGACTTACAGATGTGGCCGTTGGCATTTTTGAGGAGATGAAAGGCTCGGCCTCGGGGACTTGCCAACCTGACAGCTGGACTCTTCTCTAATCACCATATATTCTTGTAGTAGAAAGGTCTCGGAGGCGGAAACCACATTGAATGAGATGATGGAAGCAGGGTTTGATCCGAATATCTTTGTCATGAGCTCACTTATTCAGTGTTAAAGTAGGTCGGACATATGATGTCATAAGAACGTTCGATAGGCTCAGAATTGGGATTATCAGCAGATGAGTTGTTTACAGGTTGTCTTTTTAATGTGTTGACACAAACAACGAAGGAAGACCTTCATAAGCTAACAATCTGCCTTGAGAGGGGGAATTCGAAGCCTGGTTACGGGGTGAAACTCCTGGTGGATGAAGAGGTAGTTGAAGAAGAAGGGGCTTTTAATAAACATGCTGCTGAACTTTGGATTCTGTAACTACAGATGTCCGGACAGCTTACTGTAACTGTTTGATTGACATGTATCAACCTTAAACAGTTGGTGAGAGGTTGTGAATTGTTAGATGTTGGGCTAATCAAATAGTTGGAGAGAGCTTGTGCGTTTTAAGATATTGGCTAACTCTTAACATTTATACTGATATTATGTCTCGAACTGCACCTCAATGGTCTTTACATTTGAAGAGCCTCTCACTTGGGGCAGCTTTAACAGCATTGCACATCTAGATGAACGACTTGAACAAAGCACTTGAAAATGGGGAAGAGTTCCATCATTGCTTGGAATCAACACATGACATGGAAAACATAAATATTCCGAGAAAGGTTTGGCAGGTGTATTTGAGTCGCACCTTAAGGAATTAAACGCTCCATTCCATGACGCACCTGATAAAGAAGGGTGGTTTTTGACTACAAAGGTTGCAGCTGCATCATGGTTGGAGTCTACACGTGCTGAAGAGGTGGTTGCTGAGGGAGGGCTAAAGTTTACGTACACTCTACCCTCCAGAGACTGTTTGTGGAATTAGGTATTATGTTGAAATTTGGATTTAAGCCTCTAACACTCTTTTTTTTAATGCCTCTTCTTTTCAGTAGTAATTGCTTTGGAGCTGTACCTTGAGACTGATCATTTTGCATGACATTTTATTCTTACTTGAACAATGTTTTCAGAGTGAAGCTTGGTCAAAGCTTAGTAGATGTTCACTGCACACCCAGGGTCAGGGAAGAGAATAGAGCTGTTGATCTGCTAGCAAGTGAAGGAACCCAAGGAAATCAACAGAATTTTGACATTGTTTTGTAGTTGTATGAAGTTCCTCCGTTGTATATGTTAAGACACACTCTTGACTTAGACAACTCTGAAATTACTTTTATTAGAAAAGTAAATTTTTCTATGTTGCATAAAGGTCATCTTTAGACTTTAATTCAATCTTTGACTTGCCTAATACAAGACATATGCTCCCTCCGTCCCATTTTGCTCTACCTCATACGCACCCTCGAGCTACTAAGCTGATACCTATCTTGGAGGACAATGTCTATGCAAAATTTCTTTTCTCTAATGCTGCAAACTTCTTTAAGAGTCGGTTCTCATTTGAATCTCACGTGTGGTAAGTCTAGTATGTATATATATATATATATATGAACCTTAGGTAAAAGTTAGATTACGATATATTCAATAGTACTCATGTAATATTTATAAATTATATATATTCATTGATATGGGATACACGCGCAAAGCGCATGCCAAGAAACTAGAATAAAAACCTGAATGGACCCTCATAAATTCAACTGGTGTACAAATATAGCTAAATCTACTAGGAACCTAATTTGCAAGCCGAGATTGAGATCACATAACCCAAACCTTATTCCAAGCTCAAAATGATGAGGCCGGAGCATAAATCCGAATGCACGCTGAAAGCATTTCTAGAGTCGAGGCCATAGAGTAAATTCAAATGCTTATCAAAAGTATCTTGGAGTCAAGGCCGGAGTGTAAATATGAATTCTTGTTGTAAATCTACTAATGTCGAGGCTGCACAAGCATAAATTCAAGTGCTCACCGAAAGAAAATAATGGCCTTGAGGCTAGAGCGTAAAGCTGGAAGCTCACCGAGGGTATCAAAGTAACTGTTGAGGGCGGTCATATCAACTGCATGCCAAATACTCCATCCATCTGAACCAAATTTAATATCCTGGATTTAAACCGTAGAATGAGAATAGCTACCGCCGATGAAATTAATAAAATAGGAATTTATGAATGATAAGTCATAGGAAAAACATTGCTACCTAGATAAGGTCCATTTCTATTAGAACCAAGTCTGCTATATCAGACTACAAAGATCTAAGACTTTTGAAACAACTTTAGAAAGAAAGAATAAAGCTTATCAATTCTAGAATATCGCACATTTATGGGTTCCACTAGTCTAAGTCTAGTCTAAGGTCAATATGCTCAATTATACACAAAAATCACGTACAAGTCAGGCTACAAGGTATAGATAGTCAACAATAACAATACAAGTACCTACCATACTCGAAAATGGCAAAAAAATCAGGAATGCTATTAAGAAAGGCATGCTTAGCTGATTCTCTGCCCATATTCGTACATATCCACATAAATTCACATACTCAAACTCAATATTAGAAGAAGGAAAGATGTATCTTACCTACAGACCAAACATGTGTGCTCTAAGTCACTCTACCAAAACTTGTTTCTTCCTAATGATCTCAAAATACTGCCATGCTATCAAAAATAGAATCACAATATTATATGATCGTTTTTACACTGAAAATAAAAAAATTTGAAGATGGATCAATTTTGTGAGTCTAAAACAAAAAGTCCGAACCGTATCAAAAACTCAGAATTGACTCCATAAAATGGTCCTAATCAGCTTCTCAAACTTGTGTCCCAAAATAGAACACAATTCGGGACCAAAAAAAAACTAGAAAATAGACATGTATCAAATTCAGAAACTAAGCTACAAGAACTGTAACACCCCTAATTATTTCCACATAGTCTAAGTAGATGCACAGAGAAAACTAAGAAAAACAACCAAGAAAAAAATCACTGGAAGAAAAACCACGAGGGCCATCTACAACCCGTAGAGTGATTTACGGCTCATAGATGAGGCCTCGTAGATACCTAGGTGACTTAATGAAATTTTTCTAAGTCTAAGGACCATCCACGAGACAACATACGACCTGTATACTAATCCATGACCCATAGATTATGTTTCGTAGCTTGTTGGTTCAAAAATTAACTTTTCAGGATCTTAAGTTACAAGTTGTGAGATGACATTGCTCTAAGTATGGCCCGCAAAAGATGTTTCATGAGTTTTATGTAAATTTTCAGTAACCAAATTCTTGGACACCCTCACCTAGGAGAGGCCATCTACTACCCGTAGGTGGAACCACGACCCGTAGATGGGGTCTCATAGTTCCTGTCGGTAGTTTTTAAGAGGGTATTTTTTCTATTCCTATCCTTTCTAATTAAATCCTATGATTTTTGACTTAATTTAAGTCCTATATCATAACCCTAAGTGTATTACCCCTTAATACGCACTTAGGAATTCTTGAGAGCACTAGAGAAGAAAGAAAAGTGAGAGTTTCAAGTTCAAACATGAGGATCGATAGAGAATTGACTGTTCTTCAAATTTTCAGGTGTGTAAGGCTTCCTAAAAGTGTAGGACTAAGTTTTTCCATGCCACCCTTCATTTACTTGGTCGAGTTCATGCATATGAGTTGAGTAGTGAAAATCTCATGATTCAAATTTTTGAGTTAATTTCATTTATTTGAGTTTATATGTGAAATTGTGAACAAATCGATGAATTACATGCTAGTCCTATGAAATTGGATATAAAATTGGCATACATTACTTTGAACACTAAATTGTATCATTCTATTTGACCTTGTTGCATTGTTCCTGTTAAGACTACGACTGTGATTGTCTGAGTTGAGTAAATTGAGCATGATTGAGTATGAAGATGCATATACATATTCTTGTTCTTGCATATGTATGAGTCAAGAAACTTACATGTCTGTGTGATGAGTATGTCCGGCATGATGAGAATGAATAACCATATGAGTCAGAGTCCTACATGATGAGAGTCAAAGTCTTTATCTGTATGCATGAATATTAAATTCCAAATTGTTGAGCTGTTAAGAAATTGAGTAGGCTTGTTTGAGATGAATCGAAAACATGAGTTTGAGTTTGGTTGCAATAGCATAATTTACTTTTAGAAGGAGTATTGAGCACCGAGCGGGTGAGAGATAACACCCTAGAACTACATTGCCAACATAGGATAGTCGTGTAGTTAACTATGGTGGTTCATGTCCCAAATGATCGATATTCTCTTTAGATTTGAGAGAGAGAGAAGTTGATATCCTTTACCTTATCAAGTTTAGGACGGGCATGACAATGACATCTGCATTGTTGTGCATCACCAAACTCATAGTGATGGAAGTTCAGTCGGTTAGAGAAACTTTTAAGCAACACTTGACAAAGCATATTATATTTTAATACTGAGTTGCATAAAACATTGAGTCTAATTTAATGAATGGTTTCAAAACCTTAAACTTGCATAATAACTTAGTTAAATCATGAGTTGATGAGTTGAGTTCTGTGCTGAGTCGATCGATTTGAGTCCTAGCCTTATCTGTTTTCTTAAGCTATTTTACACACCAGTATATTACATGTACTAATGGCTATTTGGGCCTGTATTTTAATGACGCAGATACAAGTGATAAAGCACTTTAGTAAGTACAACATTGAGGTTCAATCCCTTGCATCTAAAGTTTGTGAACCCTCCTTGCATCCGGAGGAGTCTTACTTTTCACCTTTTATTGGTTATTACTATTTTCTTGGAATCGAGTAGCCATGACCAGTCATGGTACCATATAAATGTTAAAGGTAGAGGCTTCATAGATGTTTAGTAGAGGTTGATGATTTCTTGTACTTTTCCAAACTTGATCATAGGTGATTATTTTATCATAATTTTATTTATTTATTTATTTAGTGTTTTCTTTGAGTATTTCTTTCGTTGTTGAGTAAGATGTGATGATATGTCTTGGTGGTTCTCTTGGGGAATCAAAAATGGTTCTTCAAGTGTCTACCACACCGAGGGTACCCTCTCGGGGCGTGACAAACTTGGTATCAGAGCACAAAGTTCAAGTGTCCTATGGAGTCTATGAAGTCGTGTCTAGTAGAGTCTTGTTTATGTGTGTGTTGTGGAACACAATTTATAAGTAGGAGGCTATAGGACATTATGGATTATTACAGTTTCTTGTATTCTAAGTTCGTGCAATAGAGTTGAAACTCTGTAAAGCTCCTTTCTAACTCGTGCATTACGCGTTTGCAGATTGTGCATCCTAAATGTACGATGACTCAAAGAAGTACCTCAATGACAATATTGAGAACCCAACCCAAGTGGTGCCTACTCAAATAGAAACAAGGGGTCAAGGTTGACCAACCAGAGCCATGGTGTTCCACGAGCACCTACTGCTCCACCTGCTCCTACCATAGTGGTTGACTTCGGAGGAGCTATCACTATGCTCATCTAACTAATTGCTGCTCAGAGTGGGAATCGGAGTTCACAGGCTCTTAGTTCTAGCTCAAGGAGCCAACTGCTGCAACTAGGCTTAGGGACCTTCTAAGGATGAGCCTACTGATCTTCACAGGGTCAAAGGTTGAGGAGGACCCTCAGAATTTTATTGATGAGATGTGGAAAATCTTGAAAGTCATGCATGCAACTAAGATTGAGGGAGTTGAGCTTGCTGCTTATCAATTGAAGGATGTGATGAACATTTGGTATAATCAATGGGAAGAGGGTCGAGGTGAGGATGCTGAGCCTGCTGAGTGGAGTGAATTTGAAAGTGCCTTCCTTGATCACTTCTTTCCCTAAGAGCTGAAGGAGTCGAAGATTGAGCTACTGTGGACTTGAAGCAGGAAGAGTTGACCATCAAAGAATACAACTTTAAGTTTATCCAGCTATGCTCTAGAGATAGTCCAGGATATGAGGGCAAGAATGAGAAAGTTCATATCTAGCCTAGGTAAACATGTGAAGAAGGAGTGCAAGGCTACAATGTTAATTCCAGGTATGGATATTTCTAGGGTCATAGTCTATGCACAATAAATTCATTAGGATAAGAAGAAATATAGAGAGGAACATCTGAGTAAGAAGACCAAGTCAGCAAGGCCCCAGTCTAATTAGCCTAAGCAGGGTAAGAGAGACAAGTCTTACTTCAAGAAGAGACTTGTGGGTTATGTACCATCTTCAGCGGGTGCACCAACCCCGAGCCACAAGTATGGTCAAAAGTCCAAAGGTCAGTAGAACTTCAGAGCATAGAGATCTTAGACTAGTATGACCCTTTATTCAAAAGGGAAGCCACCTTTTGGGAAATATGGCAGGATGCATTTGAGAGACTAACAAGTGTGGTCGGACAGGTCATTTTCAGAGAGAATGTCCATTATGGGGAAATAAGGCCTGGTTTTCATCTACAACACCACTAGGTCAAAGAGGTACTGCACTAGGGGAAAGCGGTAGGACAAATCATCTATATGTGATGGGGAACTGGCAGGACCAAGAGGCTGCACTAGATGTTGTAATAGGGATGCTCCACGCATTTACTTTTGATTGTTATGCATTTCTTGATGTAAGTGAAACTTTGTTATTCATGACACCATATTTGGCTAGTAGATTTGAGATTCTTCCTGAGTGCTTGCGTGAGCCATTTTCTGTTTCTCCACCTGTTGGTGAGTCTATCCTGGCTGAGAGGATCTATAGGGATTGCGTAATGTCTATCCATCATAGGGATACTCTTTCTAATTTGATAGAGTTGGAAATGGTTGACTTTGATGTAATTCTTGGCATGGAGTGGCTCTATGCCTGTTATGCCTCTATCAATTGTAGAACTCGGACTGTCAAATTTCAATTTTTGAGTAAACCTATCATAAAGTGGAAGGGATATTCTGTTGCACCTAAAGGTAATTTTATTTCTTACCTTAATGCTAGGTAGCTAATCTCTAAGGGGTGTATCTTTAACCTCGAATGTAACTCTATTGTGAATGTGCTTTCTAAAGTATTTCTTGAGGATCTGGTGGGAGTCCCTCTTGATAGGGAGATCGACTTCGAGATAGAAGTTTTCCTTGACACCTAATCTATCTCTCTTTCACCATATAGAATGGCCCCTACTTAGTTAAAAGAGTAGTTGAGAGATTTCCTAGAGAATGGCTTTATAAGGCCGAGTGTCTCTTCCTTGGGTGCTCCAGTTCTATTCACGAGAAAGAAGGATAGGTCACTCAGAATGTGTATTGATTACCGCTAATTGAATGAGGTTATGATCAAGAATAAATATCACCTTTTGAGGATCAGTGACCTATTTGACCAATTTCAAGGTGCCATAGTTTTCTTTAAGATAGACTTGAGCTCAGGCTATCACCAGTTGAAAGTGGGAGAATGTGACATCCCGAATATGGCTTTTCAAACTCGATATGGTCATTTTGAGTTCTTGGTACTGTCTTTTGGGTTACAAATGCACCTGCAACCTTCACGGACCTGATGAATAGAGTGTTCAGACAGTACCTTGATATGTTCATGATTGTGTTTATTGATGATATCTTGGTATATTTCAGAGATAGGAAAGAGCACGTGAATCATCGAATCTCCTTACAGACACTTAAGGATAATGAGTTATATGCCAAGTTCTCAAAGTTTGAGCTTTGCCTCAAATCAATGGCATTCTTAGGACGTATAATTTGGGGCAATAGCGTACGAGTAGATACTCAAAAGACTGAGGTGGTAAAGAATTGGCCCAACCTCTCCGACTAACATATGAAACTTCTTGGGTTTTGCTGGCTGTCGCCCAAGTTATACCTTTTTTTGAGGATAAATCAATCGTTGTGAAGAAATAGACCCTAATCAAGGTTAGGGTCGAGGTAATACGTAGACTCAAGAGAACTCAATTATCGCAATTTGAGTAATTAACCCACTCACTTCCCCAAAAGAGGGGATGTTTGCTATAATCAATGCGAAAATAAACCTAACTAACACAAGAGTGGAATCAATATAGTAAGAAACTAGGGTATTGTGTTCCCGATGATTCTCTAACTTAGTACTATTGGATAACCTAATTCTTTTCTAGTGTATAACATGCAGGATGGTAAGTTAAGTTCACCAAGCCCTGTGGTCAAAGGTGAGAGGCAATTTCACTATGTGACTTGGCCCATCTCTATAGTGTGCATTACTGACCCTTACCTATTAGTCCCAGTGCAACCTCCCCTTGGCCCAATTTGGTTGATTAGATGAGAACACATCAATTAAATCCGGTTAATTAATCTCTTTTCCTATTCATTACTACGCTGATCCAGTCAGTAATACTAGGTAGGTTCTAATGTTGGCCACCAATAGAAAACATGTAAAATGAAGAGAGAATTAATACATACATGCACACCTTCCAAGAATTATGAATTATTAGGTTTTACCTTGTTGGTTCTTCATAGTTCTCACAACCCCAGTTGTGGAATTAGCTACTCATACTTTGTGTAGATGTCGATATTATGAATTAGAATAACATAATAGAGCATTTACACTTTTGAATTAAAACAAGCAATTCCAACTTCAAAGAGAATCACAATATTAAAGATGAAATCAAAGTACAAGTGTTCTCAAAACTCTCCAATGTAATCTCACTATTTTCTCTATCTAATTATGGAGTTTTCTATGTACTTTGGAAAAAACTTATAAAAAATAACCTATTTATAATATTTAAAATACATGTCCTAAGAATAATAGGATAACTGGGTCGGCACGCTTCATGAACAGGTTTACGCGTTGTATTGCATTTCACGGCCCATAATCGGGGTCTTATACAATGTTGCTGGAAAATTGGACTTCAAGTCTATGACACCCCCTCTACGACTCGTAAAGTATTTTATGACCCATAGAGGGGTTTTATTTGATGAATCTTCAGAAAGTCCTCATTTCTGATCCTCAGGGCATGAACCATATTCTTGATTCGTAAATTATTCCATGACCCATTTGCATGTTTGTAAAATCAACTTCAGAAAATTAGCCCCTCACTGGAATTATCCACAAAACTACTTCACAACCTATAGAATGAACTACGGCCCGTAAAGGGTCTCATACTACATAAAAAATCAACAACTTCTATATTGCTTCCCGAAATCAAGGCTAACTTTGAAATCCTACAAACATAACACAAAAACACATAAAACCAACTAACATCGCATTTAGACACACAAAATTCTGCGTTTTAAGCATCAAAAGTGCTATATTTTGGTAGTACATCAGCTACTACCGCAGGTTTGTTGATGGATTCTCTTCCATATCCATGCTATTGACTAGGCTGACTCAAAAAAAGGTCAAGTTCCAATGGTCTAACGAGTGTGAGAGGAGTTTCCAAGAGCTTAATACAAGGTTGACTATGGCCTTGATATTGACCTTACCTGATGGAATGGATGGATTTATCATCTAATGTGACTCTTCAAGAGTAGGATTGGTATGTATGTTGATGCATAAGGGTAAAGTTGTTGCCTATGCTTTGAGACAACTTAAGGTGCATGAGAGGAATTATCCCACCCATGACTTAGAATTGGCAGCAGCGATGGTTTCTCTCAAGCTATGGCACCACTACTTATACGGAGCATATGTTGATGTGTTCATGGACTATAAGAGCCTACAATATGTCTTCACCCAGAAAAAGCTTAATTTGAGGCAGAGGAGATAGCTTGAGTTGCTGAAGGACTATGACATTAGCATCTTCTACCACCCAGGTAACCTAACATAGTTACTGATGCTCTTAGCAAGTTGTCTATGGGAAGCACTGCTCATGTGGAGGAGAAAGAAAAGGATCTAGAGAAAGAGGTTCATACACTAGCATGATTAGGAGTCCAACTGGACGAATCTGGTGAAGGTGGAGTTCTTGTGCACGATGGGTCTGCATCATCACTAGTAGTGAAGGTGAAGGAGAAGCAAGATCAAAACCCTATCATGTTGCCATTGAAGGTAAATGTGCATAAGCAGAAAGTAATGACTTTCACTAAAAGAGGAGATAAAGTATTTAGGTACTAAGATAGATTGTGTGTTCCAGATATTGATGGTATCCGAAGAAGGATCATGGCAGAAGCCCATAACGCCAGATATTCTATCGATCCAGGCTCAATGAAGATGTACCATGACTTAAGAGAGGCCTATTGGTGGAGTGGAATGAAGAGAGATATTACAGAGTTTGTGTCTAAATGCCTGAATCGCCAACAAGTTATAGTTGCACTAAAATCTATGTGGAGTAGCTCAAAACTTTGAGATCCAAGAGTAGAAATGGGAGATGATCAACATAGACTTTGTTACAAGCTTATCAAGGTCTCACAGTCAAAATGATTCGATTTGGGTGATAGTTAATCAGATGACAAAAGCTGTGCACTTCTTGGCAGTAAAGACAACCAACACTGTAGAGGATTATACCCGACTATACATAAAAGGGATTTTTATACTACATGGAGTACCCTTATCTATCATCTTAGACAGATGATCCCAATTCACCACTCAGTTTTGGAGATCCTTTCAGAAGGGTTTAGGTCGAAGGTGAATCTCATTTCATGACCCATGCCTAGGGCCCAGATGTGACACAGCAAATAGAGAACCCGAAAGGACCCCAAACAATCCTCTTAATATATCATTATACATCTTTGGTCGCAGAAGCAATTAAGCAACAATAAGAAAATAGAAATAAAGGCAAACAGACTAAGGGAATCTTTCATAGTTTAAAAGATACATGAGTTAAGAGAGTCAAAGCTTATGGCATCATTACACAACTTGTCCAACAACACCTCTAAACTTAGAATTTAGTGGGGGATAAGACAACTTTCTGGGCTCACCTCATAGTCAAAAGCATAAAATAAGATAAAGAGAGTCTTTGCATACACAGAAATAAATTATATCGTCTTCGGAGTTGAGGACTCACCAAGCTTGCTTGAAGAGATGGTACTAGCCATGTGGAGGAAGATGATCAAGTGGAGCTCCAATTCTTACATGGTAACATCATATAGGCCATAGAGTATGCTTTAGTACGTTAGAATGTACTAAGTATGTAGGATGCAATGCAACAATGGATAGGCAACATAGGCAAAGTGCATAATCATAAGCAATGGATAGTATAATAACAATATGACATGTATAAATGATGCTTGAAGTAAAACATGCTTATATAACACTTATTACATGTGTAGGAAGAGACCATCATCATAGACCAAGCAACTTAGTACTTGGAATCCACGGCATGCCACCCGCTTGGAAGGTGGATGAGGTATATACCCCTCATCTATGGTAGTACGGGATTGCCATAACCTGACAAGGTAGATGGGGTATATACCCCTCATCTGTGGTAGTACGAGATTGCCACTACCCGACAAGATGGATGAGGTATATACCCCCTCATCTATGGTAGTACGGGATTGCCACCACCCGATAAGGTGGATGAAGTACATACCCCTCATCTTTGTATGATCACTTGCAACACTATAGATACTTTACATGATAACAACTCGTACTTTCATCATCATAAAGTCATTCAAGTCATAGGTCATGCAATGGATCATCAATAACTCAAGAATCAAACTCGGACATTTTATCAAACACTTGGTGGGTGTATAATGCTAGTGTAAAACCATACAATTCAAGAGTGTATTCTTGCAAGAAAACTTGAAGTAAATCAACCCACTAACACTTGATAATACCTTCATGCAATATATATTGAAACCCTTTATCAAATCTCATAATAGATCATAGATTTATTGTCACGACCCAAGCCTAGGGCCTAGATGTGACACGGTTCAAGGGGAACCCAAGCAAGCCTCTTAGAACATCATTACACATCCTTGATCGTGGAAGCAATAGATATAACATAAAAGAATAAGAATAGGGGCAGCGGGACTTGGGGAAAGCTTGCACAATATCATAAACAAGAGATAAGAGACAAGATCATATCATAGACATCAATAATAATAGAGTCAATGCTCATAGCAAAGATACATAAAATGTCCAACAAACACCTCTAATACATAGATAAGAGCGGAGCCCAAGACAAAGTAACCAAGCTCACCCTCATAGTCAAAATAGACAATAAAGAAGAAAATATCAATACATAATAAGAGAACATAGACTATGGTCCCCGAAGTGGAGGACTCACCAACTAACTTGAATAGTACCGAACTAGCCATGTGGAGGAGGAGGATGATCAACTTGGGCATTGATTCCTACGTGATAATATCATGTAGGTATAGAGTATGTGTTAGTAAATTTGAATGTACTAAGTATTTAGGATGTAATGTAGGCAAGAATTGAGCAACATAATCAAAATGCATAACAATAGGCAATAGGCATACTTATAACAATGTGACATGCATGATCAATGCATAAGTAAAACATGGTTAAGTAATTCATGCTCATATAGAATATAATATGTGTAGAAGAGACCAAGCTAGATTTCCAAAGTATAAATCCCTTGGTAGGTTAGTGATAGTAGCACCAATCACCCTGGTGTATGAGGTATAAACCCTTCATAAAGGTTAGTGATGATAGCACCCATCACCCTAGTGTGTGAGGTAGAAACCCCTCACCAAGGTTAGTGATTATAGCACCCATCACCCTAGTGTGTGAGATATAAACCCCTCATTAAGGTTAGTGATGATAGCACCCATCACCCTAGTGTGTGAGGTAGAAACCCCTCACCAAGGTTAGTGATTATAGCACCCATCACCCTAGTGTGTGAGATATAAACCCCTCATTAAGGTTAGTGATGATAGCACCCATCACCCTAGTGTGTGAGGTAGAAACCCCTCACCAAGGTTAGTGATTATAGCACCCATCACCCTAGTGTGTGAGATATAAACCCCTCATTAAGGTTAGTGATGATAGCACCCATCACCCTAGTGTGTGAGGTACAAACCCCTCATCAAGTTTAGTGATGATAGCATCCACCACCCTAGTGGTTGAGATATTGACCCTTCAATTAGGTCACTCAGATCGGGCATGGTCTAATGTAACACTTCAGTTTTGGAGATCCTTTCAGAAGGGTTTAGGTCGAAGGTAAATATATATCAAAATCCCTCATCAAATCTTACAATAGATTAAAGATTTATAGCTCAAAACATAGCAAAACAGTCACAACTTTACATAGCTTTAACATAATTCATAGACATGCTCATCAAATCTTACAATAGATTAAAGATTTATAGCTCAAAACATAGCAAAATAGTCATAACTTTACAGAGATTTAACATGAGTGTGCAGTGAATTTCATAATAATCAAGACACATTGGTAAATCAACTTTAAATTATGTAATTTGAGTATAAGGAGGCTTGGGTATCATGAGTGAAAGGAACCTATGAAAGAAACCCACACACCTTAGCTTAGAGATGAACTTGGTGAAGATTGGAGATGAAGACTTGAAGCTTGAAGAAGAATCTTGAAGGAGAACCTTATCTTAGGATGATGGTTTGGGACTTGAGTTTGGGGAATGAAAATATGACTAAGTGTTTGAGTGAGTATTGGGAAATGTTTAGGATGATATGAGGGTGAAATTTGGCTACATGGGTAAAACATGTTTAGGAAGACTTAGGCCCAACATTTAGAAGTCTTGGACTGCGCTAAAAAAGGCGCGTCACGAGGGGATCGCGAAAACCCCTCTAGAAATTGCGTTCTTGGAATTTCATAATTGCTAATGTTTCGCTCTTAAATCTTGGGTTAGACCCCTTTTCACTTAATTTGGATTCCCTGAACAAGAATATGAAGTTGAATTTTGGAAATAGCAAATGGATTTTGAGATATATGGAATTTAAAATTTGAGGCATTCCGAGGCATATTTTCAGGTACTTTTCGGGATCATTTTATTTATAGCTCAAAACATGCTTAAACAGTCACACTTTTATGAAATCCAAACATAGTTCATAGTCAAATTCATAATAAGTGAGACCCAAAAGTAAATCAACTTAGAAACATATAATTTATGTAAAGAAGGAAGGTTGGGCACCATAGGTGAAATGACTCAATAGTTGAAACCCACATACCTCAACTTTGGAGAATTCCTTGATGAATATTAAGATGAGAACTTGAATCTTGTATGAATTCCTTAAGATATGGATTGAGTTTGGGACCCTTGATTTTGAGTGAAATATTTATCTAAGTGTTTGAGAAGGTTTTGGGAAATGTCTTGTATGATATGAAGTTGAAAAATAACTAAGTATAGGTGTTTTTAGAAATGGAAAGACTTAGGCCCAAGACCCTAAAGCTTTGCCGAGATTAGAAAAACTTGCAATAAAATACACTGCTTCGCAACTGGTCCGCGTCGCGGAGCAGTCGTGACTGTTACTGGAATTGTAAAATTGATGAAATTTATTTTTCACTCCGGGTCCTCTAAAATTTGGGTTCTGCCTATGTCGTACTTAATTTTTTCCCCTGAACAAGAACATGAAGTTAGATTTTTGATATCATGCATGAATTTTGTGACCTATAAAAATTACGATTATGGGCATTTCCGAAGCACATTTTCAGGCACATTTTGGGGTCATTTCAATATCTCCCCCTTGGAAACATTTGCCCTTGAATGTCAATGAAACATATATAAGAGAAGTAAGCAAGATAATTTTAGCCCACACAAGAATGCAACAATGCACTTAAACATCATTTCAAAAATCTCAACATAAGTGTCAAAATCACCATGAACTTGTCAATATAAACATGAATGCATGCAAATGACATGAGGGCTAAAACTCTAGACTTGAAATCACATAGGGGATTTAGCATTAGTAGATTAGGCTTGAGTAGAATAGAAGAGCTAGGGATATCACTTTTGCATGTCCGCCTCGGCCTCCCATGTAGCTCTTTCAACTTGTTGATTCCTCCAAAGGACCTTAACGAAAGCCACATCCTTGTTCCTCAGCTCTTCACTTGTCTATCTAAGATCTTTATTGGAATCACTTTATAAGTCAAATTGTCTTCAACAACCCCCATAATGTCAAGAGGCATAATAGTACTAGGATCACCCACACACTTCCTCAACATAGACATATGAAAGAACGGATGGACTGAGTCCATTTCACTAAGTAAATCTATCTCATAGGCAACCTTACCAATCCTCCTCAACACTCTATAAAGACCAACATATCTTGGATGCAATTTACCCTTCTTACCAAAACAAACCATACCCTTCATGGATGAGACCTTCAAATAAACCCAATAACCTATTTTAATTCAAGCTCCCTTCACCTCACATTGGCATAGAACTTTTGATGACTCTGGGCTGTTTTCAACCTTTCCCTAATCAACTTTTTCTTTTCCATACCCCCCATAACCAGATCCAAGCCGAACAAAAGCCATTTCCCCTACCTTAAACCATATAACTGGGACCTATAACGTCTACCATAGAGGGCCTCAAAAGGAGCCATACCAATGCTAGAATGATAACTATTATTTTAAGCTAACTCAATCAATGGAAGTTGATCATCCCAACTACCCTTAAATTCTAATACACAAGCACTAAACATATCCTCAAGAGTTTGGATAGTTCTTTCAGCTTGGCCATCTGTTTGAGGGTGAAAGGTCGTACTC
>DF358681.1:898-26242 GCA_000787875.1 Solanum virginianum
TAACCTAAGAAAACTTAAATTTCTTGTAATTCGTTATATGAGCCCACATCTTCCAATTTCGGGCAACTTGAGGATGTAAGCACTAAATTGATTCTTAGTATGAGTAAATTATGTATAAATAATGCTTTGTTCCCCAAACATGAACAATTCGGCACAAGTAAAGTTTGTATTCCAATTACGAAGATTCAACCACACTCGAATTTGTGAATCAATTTATAACTAACTGTGAATTTAGAAATTAACTTATTAGTCAAAATGGGTCCTAAAGGCACAACTTGTCCTAATAACATCCAAAAATGAGTATATATTCAAGTTTGAGTTCCAAGAGTGATTTTTGTACATACACTCCACTTTACTCTATTCGTGCCACTATATTCCCATTCGCCGGTTCCTGGGCCTGTTTTGGTCGTGCTTAATATACTATATATATTTTTAGAGGTTGGTTGGATACGACGGGGTCAGCTCGGCCTATGGGTCGGCTTTCCTTAGATGGTGTTGAGGTGAGATTTGGCCTTCGGTTTGGTGGCTTTATGCCACATTAGGGTAACTGAGTTCAGGGACGCCGGCTTACTTCCCCTACATTTGCGCTATGTGTCAGAGATTTGTCGAAGAAAACTTCTGGTGTGATGCTGTGGTATAGCGCGAGTATGGAGGTCGCCATCATTCCCATCCATGGATACTTATAAGTAATTCTTTGACTCTTGTGATAAGCTGTGTCGGAGAAAATTTCTGGTGTGATGCTGTGGTATGGCGCGAGTATGGAGGTCGCCATCATTCCCATCCATGGATACTTACAAGTAATTCTTTGACTCTTGTGATAAGCTGAAACCATATTTTGACACACATGCAAAAAAATAAAATCCTTTGTCTATGATCCTTTAGCCACCTTGGTAATTATATGTACTTCTGTTGTCTATGTTCATTTGACTATTCTGACGATCCTTTCTACTTCCTGCTTTTCATATTCGGTACGTCTTTCATACTGACCCCCATTCCTTCCGGGACTGTGTTTCATACAGTCCCGTCGTTTGATTTTATGTATTTGTATTAGAGGTCTGTGGATACGTGGTAAGGGTGGGTCCTATCTGTTAGTTTCAAGTATCTTGTATATATATATATGTTCGATATGTGACATAGCCACCTGTCTGAGCATTTTGACTATGCTGTTAGTTTCCAGTATCTTGTATATATATAAGTTCGATATGTGACACCTAGCCACCTGTATGAGCATTTTGACTCTATACTATATTTATTAGGCAGTAGGACCGCAACGGTGACCTTATCGGCCCGCATGTTTATATATTCATGTTTGTATTCTGTCTGTTGGTTCGCTGTGCTCTTCTATTTCAGGTGGCTAGTCAACAAAACAGGGAAAACTCTGCTGAAATTTTTATAAAATGAATAGTAACTTTTGTTGGAATCTGATTTGGTCATGTTGTCTGGGTGCCCCCTATCGGGTGCCAGTCACGACCCATAGGTTGGGTCGTGACAATTAAAAACTGCTCAAGTTGTTCACAAAACCCTTTCTACGGGCCGTAGAACGATTTACAGGTCATATCTTGCCTCGTAGGTCTGGGTGTCACAAAAGTTGAGCTACTAGAATCGCAACTTCTGATCTAGGAATATGCAGTGTGGCTCGTAGATAAACTTATGGGCCATAGAACCCTTTGTAAGAAGACTCCAGATTTAGACAAATTTTCACTACAAGAAAATAGGTCTTTAACGTGGAGAAATTCAGTCGCTAAAAGTATAAATTCGGTCATTATTAGTCAATAACGATTGGTAAAAATTCCGTCATCACCAGTTGTTAAAAGCTCCATCGTTAAAAGTTATGATCGAAATTTTATTGTTAAAAAAACTTTAACGATGACAAAAATCTGATCATTATACCTCTTTTCAGCAATTAGATTTTTCCTTCACTAATTGATATTCTAGTTATTAAAAAAAGAAAGGTAAGCTTGGTGCACTTTCGGGGATGGGCTCGACCACAAAGATCTATTGTACGCAGCCTTACCTTACATTTCTGTAAGAGGATGTTACCACAGTTTGAACCTGTGACCTTCTAGACACATAACAACTTTACCAGTTACTCCAAGGCTCCCCTTTAGTTCTAGTTATTAAAACCTTAGTTATAACCACAAATCAAATCAGCTAAAGTGCATATACACACACAAAAAAAATACGTGCACATATGAAAACATAAAAAATGATTATACTCGTATTTCATAGTTAACTATAAAGAATGATGTTGCGTAATGTACAAAAATATAGACATACAAATTGTATAATATTATATTTTTAACTCTTAATAGTAGAAAAACTAGAATATCTTTAAACAATTTCTAAAATATGAAATGTATTCTTCCTGTGCTTTAACGTTTTCCGTTGCTTATACTTCTTTACACTTTCTCTGAGGATGAGTTCTTCAAATTGCATGATCTATCAAAAGACAAGTATAAAAACTTCATGGAAGGTTATTAATAACACTCCTAATATTTATTATCTTCTTTTTTCTTTTATAAAAAATCAAAGGTTAACTACAACGAAATATAAAATTTGTTTCTGTTCTCACAACCAAATAAAAAGAAGGTTGGCTTTAGACATAAAGTTGTTTGTTTTGTATTTTGCACCTTAAGTTATTGACTTTTTGCACATTGCTTCAAGAATAAAACTCTCAACTTCTCTTAGTTTCACTTTCTATACTAATGGTATTCACCTAATATAAATAATTCAATGTCATTAAAATTATTATGAGATACAAATCAATTATATATTCTTAAATTTTAAATAATAAAAAAATATCATGATTTCTTAATTAATTAGTAGTTGACTATTTGTCACTGTACAACTTTTTAAATTTTCTATTTGTAAAATTTCACTTTATACTTTTTTAGCTCAAACAAATAAGTTTTCTTTGTATACACCTGTTAGTTTCACAATCAATAATGAAAACAAATTTGACACAATATATATATATTTCTTTTTTTTGAATTCTAAGAAATATTATTAGTGAATACTGATTGTTAAGTCTATATTGATCGAGATAATTTGCAAGTGGATGAACATCTATCATCTTGAGAAAATTACTTAGTGCCAAATTTATATAACTTTTCTTTCTTAAATTAATCTCATAAGCTCATAATTATACATTTAATACTATTATTATTTCTATTTTTAATTTTTTATTTCATTACAATTTTTTTGTTTTGACCTGCTTCATCTTGCACCTTTAAAAAAGTCACGTAAAGATGAATAAATTGTCTCTCAAAATAAAAACACATATAGAAACTATATCAAGAAAATATTTAAGCTAAAAAAAGTTGTGTCAAAAAGATTGTAACTAAATGCTTTTATAATATTTCAAACTTTTATATAATTGACTATAATAAGAATGATGTATAGAGTTATTAGAAAATAATACATTAATATTTTTTCTTTTTATTAAAGTTTTTTTAATGAAATAAGCAAAATTATAAAAGATGGAGGATTCTTATCAAGATGATGAAATAATTAACAAAACGCCACTTGTTATACTTATAACATGATTTGGTGTGATCTCTTTGCACTCATATTAATTAAATCATATTTTTACACTAAGTAATATGTTTAACGATGGGATATTATGCTTTTTAACGATCAAATATTATCCCCTCGTTAATGTTGGATTAGAAATTGTCTTTAATGATCGAAAAAAATTTGGTTACTATAAGTGTATGCATAATGACGGATTCATTCACCTTCCTTAAGAAATGATCATTAAAAGTCTTTTTTCTTGTAGTGTTTGGTCCCTCAAGGCACCACCTACGAGACCTTACTCGCGGGTTGTGGGTAACATATAACCCATCTAATAATTCATAAGTCATCTTTTAGAAATTCTTCAATTTTTCATTTTCACTAGGCACTTTCCACGACACTACCTATGACCCGTGAATCCTTTTACGAGCCATAAACTGGCTCGTAAGTTCTGACCATTAGTACATTTTATGTACCTCAATTTTTCAGGCCTAAACGTGAGGGGTGTTACAACCTAATCAATCAATACAACCATATCCACATGCCCAAAATATTGTCCAAATATCATAAACAGAACCCGAGGGCATTTTTGAAGAATGAAGTTGGGTTTCCTGCATTTGGTACTTAAATTATACTTAAAACCAGCTAGTTTATGATTATGAGGTGTGGAAAAGGTCAAAACTACCCTTTCCAATTAAAAGAAAAAAATTGGCTCAATTTTGTATTGGTGCGCATCGCGTACCAGTGTTAAATCACTAGTTTTCGCAAATTTTTAAACTTCATCGGAATTTTGAAAAATACCAAGTGTGATTCCGTGTCCCTACCGCATCATGGAAGGGGCACATAAAGCTCACTATTTTGTAATTTTTTTGAAAAACAATAATTTGACTCGATCGCGTAAAAATTGAGTCAAGACCATTTTTCGGCTCAGTTTTTCATACTAATCACAAATTTGATCTCGGATTTTCTAATGGAGCATGAGAAGACGTATTATGCCCAAGGTCAATTCTAGGGATAATTTGGTCTTTTTACTGGGTGTTACACATTCATAAGACCAAGCGAACTATTACATGGAATCTCAATGTTCACTCTACATCGAGCTAAGAGGAGTCTACTTTGCAAAGGTAAACTCTATCCTCACCCTATAGGTTCTATCCTAGCATGGTGAGAACCCATCATTCGACCCCACCCTTTAGGCTCTATCCTAACACAGTGAGTGTCCATCATTAAGTTATTTGGGTCCATTAGCACACCTTTAAGGAATAAAATATAAACATCATTCCTATGAAGACACATAGTTATGGGACTATGGTATCTACTAAAGCCCTCTCTGTACTAAGTCATATCCTACAGAATATATAAAATATGCATATACATAGATTTTAACATAGTTTATACTTCATTAAAAATCATGCTTTCATAACTCATAAGTAATTGTTATAGCTTTAATAAGAACACCATGTCATAAGAATAGTCCATCTACTTGCTTTTATCATAATGTGGGTAGATATTTCCACCTTTAACATCATCATAAACATTAGGGCATTCATCACCCTCTTTGTCATAACATCGTCATAGCTTTCATAACATCATCATCATTTAAAACATGCTTTTCATAGTTGAGATAATAAGTAATGAAATCCATAGCTTTATCATGAAGGACTAGGGCTAAGTGCATGTCCATGAACATTTGATTTAAAATCATGCTATTGAGTAGGATTCATGGAGAAAATATTAACAAAGAAACCCATACCAAAGCATTAAACCCTAATCATGCATACTTTGTAATCACATACTTTTTCTTTGAAAATCATATACATCATGAAATTCATCATAATTCATGCATAATTAATCATAATCATCATATAGGGATCATAATCCATGCATTAGGAATCATAGTTAAAAAGTCCATAAGGAATCACCATGAATTTTAATTAAAATGGAGGTTTTGGAATGGGCTTCATGGATGAAACTATTCCATGAATGAAACCCTACATACCTCAAGTAGATTCCAAATTCTGGAAAAAGCTTGGTCAATCCTTCAAGCTTAGCTCTAATGAAACCCTTGAGTTAGAAAGAGAATTACTGTGAACTCTTGAGTTAATTTTGGGAATTAGAAGCTTTGAATAACTTAGGAGTAGGACTTTATAGGAGATGGTCGGTTAGGATAGTTAGAGTAGCCAAAATGACATAGTCTAAGACTTAGGTGGATAGGAAAAGTTAAAAACACCTTTCATTAAAATCTATTGGAGCCATCTACGAAACCTGAGTTACGGGCCGTGGATGGACTTACAGCTCGTAATCTTCCTCATGGATCAGGGTGTCACAAAAGTTGAGTTACTTGGATTATAACTTCTGATCCACGAACATACAACACAGCTCATAGAAAAATATGCAAGCCGTAGAACCCTTCGTAGGATGAAGCCACACTTAGACAATTTTTTGTTCCTTAAGTCCTCTTCATGACCATCTTATGGGATGTATAATAACTTATGGCTCATTTTCTAACTCTTAATTCAGCCTTCAGAAAATCCTTCAATTTTCCATTTTCTATGCGTACTATTCATGATACTACCTACACCCCATGGATCCATGTATGGGCCGTGAATTGGCTCGTAAAACCTGACTATCATCAAACTTTCTATGCTTTTGTTTCTCAGGCCCAAAAATATGAAGGGTGTTACTTTATCTCCTACTTGGGATCATTCATCCTCGAATGAGACAAAATTACGCTTTAATAGAGTGGAGAAATAGTCATCATCATAGCATATATGCAAAGATATAAATTAATCAATATTTTCACAAATTCATCAAACTTATGCATCAAATATCATTCAAAAATAGTTTCATGATCATGTATATATGCAGCTTTACACAAGATACGTATTCATGAGAAACTTGGAGGAATGGACCATGTTAAGTACCTTAAGCTTGAATAGAAGGAAAGAGGTAAGGATATCATTTCATTATATCCGCTTCAGCCTCCCAAGTGACACTTTCAACTTGCAAATTTCTCCATAACACTTTTACGGATGCAATCTCTTTATTTCTTAATTTCTTCACTTGTCAGTTCAAAATCTCAACTGGTACCTGTTTATAGGTCAATTTTTCCTCAACAGACATATCTTTTAGTAGAACAACAAAATTAGGATCAGCCAAGCATTTTCTTAGCATCGAAACATGAAACACTGGATAAAACCTAGCTAACTCCCTAGACAAGTTTAATTCATAAGTTACCTTCCTAACTTTCTTTACTATTTCATAGCGTCCCACATACCTTAGACTCAATTTGCCTTTCTTATCAAAACACATCATTCCTTTCATTAGGGAAACTTTCATATACACCTAATCACCTTCATTAAACTCTAATTCTCTCCTCCTCACATTAGCATCAAGACTTTTGATAACTTTGGGCAGCCTTCAACCTTTCTATTATGACTTTCAGCTTGTCCATAGCGTCAAGCACCAAATCTGGTCCAATTAAGGACCTCTATCCAATTTCAAACCAGCCCATTAATGATCTACATTGCCTACCATATAATGCTTCGAACGGGGTCATACCAATACTTGAATAAAAGTTGTTGTTATAAGCAAATTCAATAAGAGGTAAGTGATCATCCCAACTTCCTTTAAAGTCAAGCACACAAGCCCTAAACATATCCTCAAAGGTTTGTATTATTCTCTCGGCTTGTCTATCTATTTGAGGATGAAATGCGATACTTAACTTCACCTTCATACCAATACCCTTTTGAAATGACTTCCAAAAATGAGAAGTAAATTGAGCACATCTATTCAATATGATGGATAATAGTACCCTATGCAACTTTACCAGATCTTAGACATAAACTCTAGCATAATTCTTAGCATTATAAGATGTCTTTACGGGTAAAAAGTGGGTTGTTTTCATCATTCTATCTACAACTATCCATAGTGAGTCAAATTACTTTCTAGTCCTTAGCAACCCTGTTATGAAATCCATATTTACTATCTCCCATTTTCAAGTTGGTAATATCTTGAGTCAAACCATCGGGTCTTTGATGTTCCACCTTTACTTGTTGGCAATTTGCATATTTCATCACATACCTTGCTATGTATCTTTTCATGTCATTCCACCAATACATTTCTCTCAAATCTCTATACATCTTAGTGGGTCCTGAGTAAATAGAATACTTGGAATTATGAGCTTCATCAAGTATCTTTTCCCTTATTCCACCCACATTAGATACACACTATTGCCCTTGATAACACAATACTCCATCTCCCCCTTGTGAGAAGACTTCTACCTTTTTATCAACCACCAACTTCTTCAACTTCACCAAAGTAGGATCAATGTCTTGCTTTGCTCTAACTTTCTCTATTAGATATGATTTAACCCCATTAGGTACTAACACACCCTCATTAATCAAGTTATTTAACCTTACACCCAAGCAAGCCAAACATTGCAATTCTTTGACCAATTCTTTACTTCAATCTTGAACATGTGCCATGCTGCCCATAGATACTTTACTCAATACATCAACTATAGTATTGGCTCTGATGAGGTGATACATCATACTTATGCCATAATCTTTCAAAAGTTTCGACCATCTTCTTTGTATTAGGTTCAAATCCTTTTGGCTAAATAAATTTTACAAACTCTTAAAATCAATGAATATATCAACATGTACCACTTAGAGATAGTGTCACCAAATCTTTAATGTAAACACCATAACCAATAACTCAAGATCGTGCATCGAATAATTCTTTTCATGCATATTCAATTACCTTGAAGCATAGACAATGACCTTTCCATGTTGCATCAACACACAACTCAACCGTATATGTGAGGCACATACGGTGGTGAATTCATTTCCTAGCCAATACATAACAAAACCATCTACCTTTGGGCAATGTCCAAATTGGAGCTGAAGTAAGATGATCTTTTAATATTTGAAAACTCCTTTCACATTCATCGAACCATTGGAATTTTTCCTTCTTTTTGGGTCAATTTTGTCAAAGGAGAAACATCTTAAATCACAACTTTGGTTTATTTGTAGTTGGGAGTGTTGCCTACTTGGAGGCAACAAAGTGTGACGTTCAATTTGAATAAGGCCTCTTGACATTCCTATGTCCTACCCAAAGATCGAAAAAGGAAAGTTGATGATAAGTTATGTAGACGATTCAAGTCCTCAAGGTGGAGAGACCAGTGGAAAATATTGATGGTCTCTTATCACCCTCCTCGTGAGGTTAAATGGAAAATCAATTTGAAATTGGGGAGAAGATTCATTGCCTCAAAGTGGAAAAACAAATGGGTGGTGAATCAAATTTTATTCATATTTTAATAAATTTTTGTATTGAAAATTTTTAGAATAGCTTCTTAATTTTCATTTTTTATTTTTGGCTAGCCTTTACAATTTTCAAGTCTTTGGTAGTGGCTTTCTATAGGTATTGAAATGTCAAGATTATTGGAGTTGAAGAAATGGGTGGAAACACCAATAAAATGGCAAAAGGATGAAACTGGGTTGTTTTGACCGCACTTTGGCGCCCAAACATTGCCCATTACAAAAGGGCGAATCGCCCAAAGTTGTAGAAAATCAGCCCAGGTTTGGCACTCTGAAGCTCCATGAAGGCAGTCTAATTCCATGAATGTGGAAGGGTGGATTCGATAATGTGGCGCGATCATGCTTAACCTTTGTGAATGTAGAACATTGAACGGGTGTCCAGAATGAAATTACAAGTCATTGGTGACTTTGCCTGCTTAAGTTCTCCTTTCTTTATTCTTTTTGGTTACCCATTCAATGGTATGTTTACCTCATTCCATCTCTTTTGTTCATAGTTGATGATCTATTTAACCATGAAACTCCATGACGTGGGTACTGTTTCTTTGCTAAAACTTTCGTACCATGGTTATGAAATTTGACACCAAGATGATCTTGTCTACTGTTGCTTTCTGAGGTTCAACTTTTTGCTACTGTGTTGCTGCACCTTTAGGCATTTTAGGAGAAGATTTCTGTGCCTAAATATTGAAAAATACAGTGGATTTTGATGTTAATCTGTTGTTTGTTGTTCTGGGTAGTGAATAAATATTGTTGGGGATAGCTTTAGAGGTGTTATTTGTCAAAATAGGGCTGTGAATATATGTCTATCATGTGTTGACAAAATACCTTTGGAAAATTGAAATATGATATCGGTGACTGTTGTTCTTCGCGAATACGGGCACTATACTGCGATCGCACTATTCTGGGAATTTTTAGACTTCTGCAAATGTAGTTACCTTTCCATGAATGCAAAAGACTGAGTGCCTTGAACTCTATGAACACACCAGGGTGACCACAAATGCAAGGTACATTATGTCATTGAACAAAAGTAGCAACACTTCATTGCTTGATCCAAACTCTATTCAGTTGATTCTCTTGATCTAAGTATTTCCTAATATATGACTTCCAACATCTATAAAATGCTCTTTTCATGTGGTTTTGATTGTAGGTCTAACTGGGTAAAGACAGGTCTTAATAACATATACTTCATTAAGCTCAAATCTTGCTAGAGATAAGGGAAGAAGACCAAAAGCTCCAGATTCAATGTGTTGCGTCAAAGAGCTAATTGGATTCGATCGCACCACAGTAGCCGAACTCTATGTTAATGCCTTGGAAACTAACTATGGAAGGGAGATTCGGGTTAGAGTGCCAAGTGATCATTTCAGGGAGTTCCTCGTCTCCTCTTTTACTTTATAGTAGTATTGTAAGGTCACAGTACAATTGTAGTTGGGGGTGCTCCTATGATTTGATTGAATTTAATTATTTATTTTAGCCATGTCACGACCTTGATAAGCTTGTATATATTGTGTTTGGGTTTAACTATTTTAGTAGATTTGGTAGCTTCTTATTTTTCCTTTTAATGGTGTGTATAATTGATGGTTCTCAATGATGGATTGAGTGACGACATTCTTAAGGGAAAATCTTTTATTGGGTGTGTGAGTGCGTGAGTAGAATATGGTATTTGGTGAAGTCTGAGTAGCCATTGACTCTTGTTGGAGCTATACATTGGGATTATGAATTGTTTGATACTAACTTATTTAGTTAATTGTTGTGGATTGTGATAACATATACCCCTCCAAATTTTAAAAGTTAAATGGTTTTTGAATGATTTTGAGACAACACTTTGACTCTTTTGGTGACTCTTATTTGCTAGATAGATATATTTGAAAAAGTAGTCCCTTGTACTTGACTTAGAGTTATATTAATCCTTTCCTATTTAATTTGCATGTCATGTGTGTTGTGAGTTTTTGTTTTGTTCCTTCTGTGCACTTGTGTCACCTAGAACTTGCCTAGTTAGTCTTGAAATGATGGTCTTGATAGACTTTGGTTGGAAAAATGATCTTAGGCATTCTTTGGTTTGAATTGAGTCCACTTATCCTAAATAGCCACCAAATGCATTGATTTTATCCTGAGTGTCTCTTTTGAGCTTAATCCTTTCTATTGACAACCTTAATCATAAGCCTTGAACCTTTTTGAAAAGATATCCCTCTTTTGAACCCTTAAGTTTTGCATGTTTGTGACAATTGAGGCTCTAAGCCTAAGTAAGGGGTGATATAGGAAAAAAGGAAGGGTGTCTACCACTTGGAGGCTTGTTAAAAGAAAAAGAAAAAGAAAAAGAAAAAGAAAACATGAATGGAGAAATGTAATGAAAAGAAAAAGAGTGCTTTCAAAATGAAAAGGAAATGAAGAAAAAGGGCTTGAATGAAAAGAATCCTCCAAAATGTTGAAAAATAGTTGCAAGTAGGGCACCTAAGTGAAAAAGAAGGGTTAAATATGCATTTGGGTAAAATGCAAAAAAAAAAAGTGGAAAAGTTGGGAAAGAATGAATGTTGTATGTGGGACTTAAGTAGGGTTAGTCACTATTGTCCAAATTGTATTCTACCCTACCCCTAAGCCTACATTACAAGCGTAAAAAGCTATTTGAGATTTCCAACCAAATGAAATTGAGCCAATGTTGATTGAAAATAGAGGCAAACCTATGGTGTGACATTTGTGTACACAAGATGTTCTTTAGTTGAGTGTGAGTATTTAAGTCAGTGTCCCTTGTTCATTTTATATACTTGTGTATGTTTTAGGACTTTCTTTCTTTTTGTGAGGACATGCAAATTGACATGGATTGGTGATATGGATGCTTCTCCAGGTTTGAGTCAAGTGGAGCTTATTAGTTGACTAGGAGTTTGAGTCACTCTTTGTCAACCCAAATAGAGTCACATTATGTCCTAGTCTTTGGAAAACCCACAATGAAGTCCATATTCACTTCCTCTCATTTCCAAGTAGGTATTTGTCACTTGGTCATCCCTAGAAGTGTGCTTTGAATTGAAAAAGATGCTTTTGAAAAGTGGGGGAGTTACTTGATAGGCATCCACATACTTGTGCTAATTGTTGGTGCCTACCATTATCATGATCATGATTTAGATATTAAAAGTGAATTGGGATTGTGTGCTTAAATTGCTAGCCTCTTGAGTTTGGTTCTGTTTTGCTTGAGGACAAGCAAACTTTTAAGTTGGGGGTGTTGATGAGTGCATAATTTACACTTATTTCTTATGATTTTGTATTGTTAATTTCAAGACTTCAGGCTAAATAGGCTTTGAATGGTGTATGTTACAGGTACATATGGTGTAGATTTGACTTTGCTGAGAAGAATTGAAGATAGAGCTGAATTGGAGCCAAGAGGAGCTAAAATGCATAAAATGATACCTGGCAGCAGTTACACCCTGCAACGTGAAGCTATGGAATATAGATAAGTGCAAATCCGCTAGGCTCAGATGCCAAGATGGAGCACAAGGACATGCAACCTCTGCGATCACGAAATGCTGAGTGCGATCCTGGAATGTTATAGTGACCAACGTTAGGGCAGCTCTGGAATTTCACCATTTTTAGTCCCAAATATAATATACATGCATCTCAAGCCTCATTCTTCAGATGAGAGAGGAGGCATTCATACTTGGAGATGAGGATTCAAGAGAATACACTCTTGAAGAAGAAAAATACACCTTAGTGTAGATTTTGGTTTAGGGTGAGGATTTAGAGCAAGTTTTTTTACAAATTCTTGAGTGGATTGAAGAGTGTGGGCTTCACTTGTATTTATCTTTCACTCTCTCTTTCTTTCGTTGTTCTTAAATGCTAAATTTTTAGATTTAATTAAGCTTGGATGTTAATTTATATATGAGTCTTAATTATTTCTCTTGCTTTCTTGCTTAGTTGATGATTTACTTGCAAAATCAAGAGGGTTTCTCCCATATTGCTTTGATTTTTTGAATTGGTTTATGGATTCATGCATACCTTCATGTATAACTTAGATTTGAGGTTGCTACTTGAATCAAGTTTAGATCTTCAATTATTTCTTTAGAGGGTGTTGTTGAAGTAGAGGATTGTATGATAACTATGGGTTGCCATGTTGAGAGCCTCAAAAGGAACTCCACAACTAAGTTCTTAGGAGTTTTGCTTTGAGGTGCTCAAGCCAAGTCTGTCTTTGAGTGGCTTGCATAAGGTGTCGTAGTTGGCATTTGTGAAACATCACCTATCCTAGCAAAAGGGTGATTACAAGCAACCTAGCCTAACCATTGAGTTAATTTGATGCTAAGTGTGATGGATCGATTGAGCACTGATTGATTCCCATATCCCCATCCTTGCTCCCTTGCTTGATCAATCATTACCCAATTGTTTCTTATGAGTAGTGGTTAGCTTAGTTTCTCCCTATTTTAGTAGAATTCTTGTTTAGATTTACTTATCGTGTCAAAATCTAATAGCGATAGGTCCTAGCTCTATTCAATTGCCGATACATTATTTCCTGTGGGATCAACCCCGACCTCTAAAGTTGGGTTATTATGCTGATGACAACCGCCCCCGCTTCCTTTAAGTAGCTAGGTTGAGCAACATCAGTAGTCAGCCCAACCACCTTTGAAATCAAGCACACATGCCCTTAACATATCTTCCAATGTTTGGATTATCCTCTTGACTTGTCCATCTGTTTGAGTGTGAAATGTATTATGTAGCTTCACCTTTGTACCAAGGCCTTTTTGGAAAGACCTGCTAAAAAGAGAAGTAAGTTGAGCACCATGATCCAATATAATAGATAATAGTACCCCATGCAACCTTACTAATTCTTGGATGTAAACCTTAGCATAATTTTCAGCACCATAAAAAGTCTTCAAGGGGTAAAACATGGTCTGTTTTCATCATTTTATGAACAACAACCCAAATAGAGTCACATTATGTCCTAGTCTTTGGAAAACCCACAATGAAGTCCATATTCACTTCCTCTCATTTCCAAGTAGGTATATCAATACCTTGAGCCAAACTACCTGGTTTTTGGTATTCCACCTTCACTTGTTGGCAATTTGCACACTGTGTTACACACTTTGCTATATCTTTCTTCATGCCATTCAACAAATAAACCTCCCTCAAATTCCTATACATTTTGGTGGATCCCAGATAGATAAAATACTTAGAATTATGACCCTCATCAAGTATCTTTTCCCTTAGACCATTCACATCACCCTTGATAACGAAGCACTCTATCTCCCCTTTGTGAGAAGACTTCAACCTTTTTATCAACCACAAATGTTTCCAATTTAATCATAGTATGATCTATTTCTTGTTTTGCCTTAACCACTTCTATAAAAAATGATTCCCCCCATTTTGTATAGGTACACCACCATTATTCAAGCCATTCAACCATACACCCCAATGAGCTAAATAGTGCACTTCTTTAGCTAGATATTTCTTTCCATTCTCAACATGTGCAATGCTTCCCATAGACACTATACTCAATGCATCAGTCACAACATTAGCCTTACCGGGGTGATACATCACACTCATGTCATAATCCTTTAAAAGTTCCAGCCCATTGCCTTGCATTTGTTTCAGCTCCCTTTGTCTATGTGATTGGTGAATATATCAACATGCACCCCATAGAGATAATGTTACCAAATCTTTAATGCAAATACAATGGCCATCAACTCCAGATCATGAGTCAGATAATTCCTTTTATGCACCTTCAATTGCCTTGAGGCATAGGCAATGATTTTTCCATGTTGCACAACAGATATCCCAAGCCTATATATGAGGCATCACAATAAACAACAAAATTGTCTGGACCTTCAGGCAATGTCAAAGTAGGAGCCAGAGTAAGATGATCTTTCATCATTTGGAAACTTTTCTCACATTGATCGAACTATTGAAATTTCACCTTCTTTTGGGTCAACTTAGTCAAAGGAGAGGCAATGGAAGAAAATCTTTTAAAAATATCTTCTGTAATAACTATCGAAACCCAAAAGGCTTTGAATATCAGATGGAACAATGGTCTAGGCCAATTATTTACAACTTTACTCTTCTTTTGATCAACTCTAATACCATTCCCAAAATAATGTGACCAAGAAAAGCCACCTCACTTGGCAAAAATTCATACTTGCTAAACATAGTAAAGAGTTGTCTATCCCTCAATGTTTGCAACACAATCCTCAAATGGTTTTCATGCTCCTTTGCATCCTATGAATAGACCAAGATATCTATGAACCCAACTACGAATATGTCCAAGTACAGGCTAAAAACCCTATTCATTAAATCCATAAAATCAATTGGGGCATTCATTAGTCTAAATGACATAACCAAGAATTCAAAAAGACTATACAGAGATCTAAATGCCATTTTTGGAATACTCCTTCACCCTTAATTTGTGATACCCAGAGCAAAGATCAATCTTAGAGAAGTACCTTGCACCTTTTAGTTGATCAAATAGATCACCAATCCTCGAAAGTGGATACTTGTTTTTGATAGTCACTTTGTTCAATTGCCGACAATCCACACACATCCAAAGTGAACCATCATTCTTTCTTAAAAACAATATCGAAGTACCCTACGAAGACCCTACGAAGACACACTAGGCCTGATGGACCCTTTATCAAGAAAGTTCCTTAAAATTGTTCCTTTAAATCTTTAAACTCCACTATGGCCATTTTATGTAGTGTTATAGAAATAGGTTTGGTTTTGGAGAAAAGATCAATACCAAAATCAGTTTCTCTTACTAGAGGAATATAGGGCAATTCATTAAGAAAGACATCGGGATATATTTAACTATAGGAACCAAATTAAGAGTAGGATCTGATGTCCCCCAAACTAATCTTCCTTTAAAGATATAAGCGGTCATAAGTGGTTATTGTCAAAATATATAATCTAACCAAGATTAGGATCATACCCACAGGGAATATAGTATAGACTTGGACTAATTTCAAGTAGTTCAGATGAATTTACCTATGTATCTCCCAAAAAGGGGGGGTTTGTAAATGCAGTGAGTAAACCTAAACTAGAAGCACATGTTGTAAATTCAGTGAGAGGTAACTAGGGCATTGTGTTCCCCATGAATTCCTAACTTAATATAGCTAGATAATCATAATCTTTTCTAGTGTGTAGCTTGCAGAACTAGTAAGTTATGTTTATCAAACCCTTTGATCCAGGTGAGAGGTAAATTTCACTATGTGATTTGATCCATCCCCGCAGTGTGACATTACTAACCCTTACCTTTTGTTCCAATACAACCACCCCTTAATCTAGTTAGGTTGATTAGATGAGAGGGATCACATTAAATCCTGTTAATTATTCCTTATCCCATTCATTACCACATAGATCCAGTAAGTAAAAATTAGGCAAGTTCAAATGTTGGCTTTTGTTAAAAAACTTTCTAAATGAAAGGATTAATTAATACATGCATGTACTTTCCAAGAATTACAGATTATCTGATTTTATGTTATTAGTTCTTCATAGTTCTCACAATTCTAACTGTGGATTTAACTATGCATAATCATTGTAGATGACAAAATCATGTTAAGGAGTAGTATAAATAAACACTTACAATGATGAATTGAAGAACAAGAAATCCAAAATTCTCCATAAGAAATTTTAACGTAATAATCTTAATGTAAAAATCACAAAATATGAGTTCTCAAGTTGTTTTTGTCCTCTCTCGTGTGTCTCTTATGCATCTTTGAAAAAATTTATTTGTAATAAGCAAAACACAAATCCAAAACAAAATAGAAAAACTAGATTCGATAACTTCTGAGGATGGGGTTATGGGTCCAAAATAAAATAGAAAAACTAGATTCGGCAACTTCTGCGGATGGGGTTACGGGTCGTAGGGTGAACTGACGGTCTATACTTAGGGTTCGTACTCTGCATTTTCCAAAGTCAAGCTTCAACTTATAAAATCTTCCTATGGGCTGTGTTCGAACTTATGGCCCTGTAAAGGGTTTTGTCTGCTAACTTCTCTGAAACTCTTCAAAACTTTAATCCTCTAGACATGACTTTATCTATGACCCGTCATCTGACTTACTTCTCATAAGTGACTTCGTCTGACAATACTTTAGCATTCAACATATTTTCTAATCTTGAACCTACGAAACCACCTATGGGCCGTGAAGAGATTTTTGGCTTATCTAAAAACTCATGGATATAACATCTAAAACCCTTCACTAGATCTGACTCAAGAAACCAACCTACGGCTCGTGGAGGGAAGCACAACCTATAGAGTTGTCCGTAGATCACTAAAAATTTTAATTCTGCAGAACTTTGCCCAAAATCATACTGGATCTTATAATCCTGCAACATTAACATAAAACGCATCAAATCCACTAACATCGCTTTGAGAAGACATAAAATTTTAAGTTTTAAGAATCAAAAGTGTTGTATTTTAGTAGCATATCAACATCCTCAACTTAAAATTATTTTTTGTCCTCAAGCGACGGACTAAACCTACATAAGTCGTATAATAACACACAGACCTCAATCTAATGACATATATCATTTTCAAATCAATCACATATACCCAAACTAACACATTAGTGTATATCATATAGTCATCAAACAAACCAATGGGGATCTATATATGTGAAAGTGCAACTATGACAAGCAAGGTAATCACAGATACACCACAATCCCTAAAATAGCCTAGAATCAACAATGCAATCCAAGTGCCCATACAAAAAGAAGTCACACTCATGTTAATATAAAGTCGATGCTTAGAACTAACAAAATCACTCACACTCGCAACAGATATTCAAACACTGTGTTCAATACTATATGCTTGCCCCTATACTCATGACCATGACCTTCGACTACTTGGACTGGGATCACTATAGGACTTTTTTTGCTTGTAATGTAGGCTTAGGCAGATTTGGTATGATGTTTTTGGAACATAGTTAGTAATGACCCTCCTAACACTCAATTATTTTACACATTTTCCCTACCAACATTGATACTTTTCAACTCATTCTTCCCTTCCCCTATTTCAAACATTTATAGGTGCCCTATTCAAAATTTTAAACTTATTCCCTTTTTATTTTTCACATTATGTTTCTTTTTAGTTCATTATTTAGGCATTTATTTATTTTTCTCGCACCCGTAACATATTTTCCCCCTTTTTTCATGTATCACCAGCTTCCATCCCCCATTTAGTGTGATTTTTCTTACACCAGCCACCTTCGACTTGGGCTTTTGGCCTAAGTTGAAGTGTATAATACCTAACCTATGGACCAGGGCTACTTTTGGCAGCGACCCTCAACTTATGCTTTTTGCTTGAGTCGAGGTACATAATATTCAAGGAAGGACCAGGGCTAAATTCAGGATTTCGCTTTCAAAAAGGCTTGGTTACTTAGGTGTTTACAAAGAAAAGGATACATGTAAAGCTCAAATATTAGGACTAAGGGATACATCAAGCATGTGGTTGGTTATTTAGGCGAAGTGGACTAATATGAATAACGGTCTAAGATCCTTTCCAGACCAATTAACCGACAGTCTTAGCTAGAGTAACAATGCAAGTTCTAAATTAAAATATAGTATAAGAATTTTGTAAACAAGCTCACACATACTTGGCACTGATTACACTATCAACACAAATTCTTAGGTCATGCTTTTCATCATAATTAAACTTGAACATGCTAGAACTAGCACTGTCAATCACTGGCTTCACATGGTTGTTATCAAAACTACCTAACACAAAAATTAAATGGGTACCATTTTTCAATAAAACTAACATTTGTAATAGAATTACACATCCTAACCATGCCGGTTCAACAAAAAATATGTGTCCTTAAGGAAAGAACATAGGCAAGAAAACCTCTCAGACTAAAAAATTAGGATACTTATAGAACATAATTACTCATACATTGCCGAGGCCTATAACTACCCACACCACATTGAAAAAGGTCTGTATTATCCTCAATACAACAAATTATAACTAAAGCAAAGCATCGGGGTCAAAAAAAATATACCTGGGTGCTTAAGCACTAGTCACTAGCTGTGTCTGACCACTCTCAACCTGCCTGGTGATCTCCTCAGTGTTGGCAGCAAGTCCAGAGGGTCCAGCACCCCTCAACCTCTCAAGCTCACGTGCCTACATCTCTCTCATCTGCAATGGAGTGTAATCTCGCAGCCTCGTACTGCTCCCTCTTTATCAACTTCACCTCTTGCCTCAGAGCATCTGGATTATCACCCTCTAGATGAGGCTTTTTTCCAAGGGCATGAAATGGTGTATTCTCGGGAGAAAATAAGTCAACAACCGCCTCAATAATGTCGGGCGGAGGAATCACAAGTTGTCCTAATGCTATTGCCCTTATCTCAGTACGAAGCTGTTGTATCTCCTCCTGGATGATTGTCAAATCAGCAGGCTAGGCTTAACTGATGCTCTACTCCACTTGCCTTCAAAAGCATCTATGCAACCATGTATCGGTGCAAGTCTCTCCTCAAGCATGGCCACAAAGTGTGACTGTCTGTATGCCTCTACCTCTGAAATATCCTGGCCAACCCAAGACCTAATCTTCTATAATAGCTAAGTCACCTAGGACTCAATATGATATTATCATTGTGCTAGAGTCTAAATCGATGTCGCAGACATGCATATTATGCCTGCGAGGGAAGGCTATCTGGGCACGACCTCTAGTGCAGGAGTAGAAGTAGTAGTGGACCCCATCTCTCTCTCACAACCACTGTCTGTGGGGGCCCCTCAATCACTGGAGCAGCAGTAGTCAAAGATGAAGAAGGCTCAAGCTGTAGTGGTACGATGATCATCTCTGGTAGATGAACTAGTGGCTGTGGTGCTTGCTGGAGGGCCACAGGATTCTCATAAGCCTTTATCAAGATGGCATCCAATTTCCTATAAACCTCGATCAAAGTATCCATCTAATATAGAATATCCACCCCTACCTCTATACATAGGTGATGAATTAAACACCGGAAAAGGAAGGAGGTGGACCTCTTCAAGGCCCTCTCATGTATCTCCTCTATTATTAGTGGGCCCAGTCAATATCATCGCAAATAATAGTGCTGGTAACTAACACTGTATAATTTAGAGTTAATGTATTATCAACATGGGTCGGCTGGATTCACGAACGAACTACAACCCACTAAAACTTGCCAGTGAAGCTGAGTGATGCCTTCACAATCTGCTGATGTAGAAATCTAGTCAGGGTCCTAGCCCTGCTCTACAATATGGTAGATGATCTATCTCATGAGTATAGCCTTTTTGACCGCATCTCTCACCAAAATCCAGTCCCTGGTCTGCCCCAGTCGATAGTCATATTGAGCATTAGTCCTGGGAGCCTAATACTTGGGACAAACAATAATCAATGAATGATGGCCTTAGATATGTCGATCGAAACTCGTCTCACCATCATTTATGTAATGCAGAGCTGTAAAAGGTATCTCTTCTATTTCAGGGTCAACTCGATAATAGTGGCAGCGTAGGACGTATAAAACTCATGAACTATCACCAGGGAATACTTTCCCAATAGAGCTCCTAACTACTCTAACCTGTAGCGGGACATAGTCTCCTGAAGTCTAGAGGCACTGTTAGTCCCAAATGTGATGATTTGAGGCTCCTCATATATGGTGTGAGTTGTTCGACCCCACTCATCAAGCAAGAGGTCATCTTAATATATACGTTGTATACTCCACACACACCATCTATTAGTCAATATATCTAGAGGCAAAAGTGGTACTGCAGTGGACTCCGCAGCCTCAAAACTTGACTCCTTATCTAAACCGAATCCATCTCCTTCTCTAGAACCCAAAGTTGACCTCTCTTAGGTGTCCATCATCTATACCGAGCTGCTCTGCTGGGCATCTCCCTCATCAGACTGGGGAGGCCAGAGCACTATAGCCTGAGTCTAGGGTGGTACTATCTGTCTGGTTGCCGCCCGTGTATGCCATCGCTCGATGCCCATATTTGGCTAGACGTCAAGCTCCTCAAGTGACCTAGTGGCCTCAGGAGTGGCTGAGGTATCCAAAGGCTTATCCTGTAATTGGGTCTACATGGCTCATATCTCACTCTTTATTGGTCTATGAGCCATCGTACCTGAGATCAAAGTAATTAACAATAAGAGTACAGGAAAGAAAATTAAAAAGTTACAAAAATAAGTGATAGAAGGACCCATGAAGGCTCGCCTACGAGCCGTAAGATAAACTACATGTCATAGAAGGCCTTCATAGGTGGTAGGGTGCAGTAATTCTAGTTAATTGAAATGTACCTACTAGGTATAACTTATAGAATAGACTACGATCCATAGACTGAGTCATAGGTATAACTCCAGAATCAATATTTATAGGCTAGGAACTTACGAAACCAGGTTATAACTCATAGTATAAACTACAACCCATAAGTGGTCTCGTCTGATGACATCCCTGAAAACCCCCAGTTGCTGAACTCACTTATGTGGGGTAGTTACAACTCATGGATCAATCCACGAGCCATAAAAGATCCTTTTGCTATAAAAAAGAACAGAAGTATATGTTTCCTAAGGCCACCACAATGGTTCCACTAATCAATGTCAAACAAAATATCACATTCAACAATAAGGTATATCAATTTAAACAACATCAAAGCAACTTCATGCACTCAATTCATCCCATAACACATTTTCACCGATTACCCAACACCCCACATGTATGAGTCATTAATCTACCCCGTCAACCATTAATTTAACATATAATTATCATATCAACCACCATTGGAATTTTTTTAGCATGCTATCATTTAACACACATAATCATATGTCAATTACAATAGAATAGTTTAATATAATTCCAATGACAAGTGATTTCATGATTTTAAACAACAATATGCCAAAAATTTATGGTTAATTAAATCAATTTCACCATTTTGGTAAGTCATTTGTGCACCATCTTATTGATTTGTTTTACTAAGAAAATTTTTTTAGACTCAATCGATAATATAGGCCATGAATTCAACAATGAATCTAACAAGTATATGCATGATTTAAGTCCACATCAAACATTCAAGTGTTTTCAAACTATGACACTTCTCATATACAGGTAACACCCAATATCAGTGCATAAATATTGGAATATGATTCTTACAATGTCCCAAACTATTGACACAATTTCCCAGTAAAATCTAAAAATTCAAGACAGGGACATACAGAAGTTGAGAATTCACAAGAGAAAACTAAGAAAATGAAGCCTTAGCTGAGCCGGAGTGTGATTGGAGTGTGGCTAGAATTTAGGTTGGGAAAAATGGTGGTGTTCGAGATGATGGTCAAAATTTTTTGGGAGAAGAAGGGTTAAGGTATTTTGAAATATATTGGAAAAATGAGGGGTAAATAGTTTTACCTCTCTTTTATTCAATTAGCTGGGTCGAGTTTAAGTGGGGTTTAGACCCCATAAAACCTCGATTATGGGCCATAAGATGTTCTGTGGCCCACAAGATCTGGTTTCATGGTTTTAAAACCCTAGTTATAGGCTATTGGCACTACAGATCCATCAACAGGGAGTACATAGACATATGACTCGTAAGTTGGATCATAGGTGCCCCCAACACTTAGCATATTTTAGAAATATTAGCTGTGGTCTACAAGCCCCATTCATGACTCATAATTTTATCTATGGACTATAAAGTTGGTTAGTGGACTAGAGTGCATAAAAATTCTGCTTATAGGAAGTGATTTTACGAGCTGTGTATGGGTCATGGTATGAATCACAACCTGTAGTACTGGTCATATAATCAAGTTTCTTTCACATTTTAGAACTAGTTTGCTAACTTAATCCTATTCCTGCATATTCTCCATAAAATAAACTGATACCTATAAGCCACTAGTCCTTGAGTCCAAAATTACAATAAAAAACAAGAAAATTAAACTACCTATAAGTCCAAAAAGCTAAAGTAAAACAAAAACATAAAGGTTATATTAGATATCTTGGATTGTATTCCAAGTAGAGATTGATTTATTATCACGGCACAACTTGGACAACTTGGTTTCTCGAGCTTCACCAAGTGCCCAAACTTTTATCTTAAGATAATTGGGTCTCTTCATAGACTGACAGATATTGAAGATGACTTCTTCATCATTCAATTGAAACTTGACTTAGCCTGATTCCATATTCTTTAGTGTTTCCCCAGTGGCTAGGAAGCACCTTTCCAATATGATTAGGACTTCAAAGTCAACTTTGTAATCAAGAATCATGAAGTCTACAGAGAATATGAACTTTTACACTTTGACGAGAACATCACACAATATCCCCACAGGTTTTTTCACTATCGTTTCAGCCATCAACAATCGCATGCTTATTGGAGTAGGGTCTCCCAAGCCTAACTTCTTAAATATTGCAAGAGCCATTAAATTGATGTTGGCGCCTAAATTACTTAATACCTTTGTAAATTCCACATCTACGATGGTGCAGGGTATGGTGAATGCTCCAGGATATTCCTTCTTCTGTACCAAGGATCTTGTCATAATCGCACTACAATGTTGAAGCTCATGCAAGAGATCTTGGCTTATAGTCCTCTTCTTCATCCTAGATCCTTCATAAACTTTACATACTCGGACATTTTCTCTAATGAATTAATAAGAGGAATATTAATTGTAAGCTACTTCAATACGGAGATGAAGTGCTGAAACTTACCTTCCTTCTCCTTCTTTTTGAGTCTCCAAGGGAAATAAGGTGGAGGTCTATGTATGGGTTTTAACTTCTTTGGCGTCACTACCTCTTCACTCACCCTATCCTTGGCATTAGCATCCCCAGTCTCTGCATCCTTCCTATCTACCATCTCCTCATAAGCTTCATCATCATCAACTGGCATTGGTGGGTCAATGGTTTCTTGCCACCACATGTTGTCACTGCTATGCATTGCCTATTATTCTTTGGATTTGGCATTGTGTTGCTTGGTAATGTACCTTTCTAATGCTGGTTCAATTGAGTTGTTCAAGGTCTCATCCTGAGCGTTAGCCTTCTTCAACAATCTATCGAATATCACCTCAATCCTCGAACTACCATCCCTAGAGTCATAGTTGTGTGGTGGTACATACAGACGATTCCTGTGACCATCTTGGCATCCTCAATCAGCATCTTTGTCTTGGCCCTTATTCCTATTACTGTAGCCACTTCAATTGTTATCTCTGAAGGTACCATCTCTATTGAAGTTCTGACCTTGATCTCGTTGACCTTAGTGACAACAGTCCTAATTGGACCTCGATAATTGGTCCAAAAACCCCCAATTTGATCAGTGACAGAGCATGGGTCCCCCTCATGGTAGGGCTCCTCATATATTGGTGCTCGTGGAGGCTGATGGTTGACTGCATTCACTTGTTCTTGACTTTGCTTCATCAACAACCCATATTATTGCTAATCCAAGCTAACTCTTACATTATCTCGTCATTTATCTTCGCCTACTCAGAACTAGTACTCACTGAGAAAGAGCTTTTGGTCATTAACTTATCTCTCGAGCCCCATGCACAGTTTGTCTTTGCAACCTTTTCTAGTTGTTCAGCTACAATTGGAAATGGACAATCTCAGACTGAGCAACAAGTGATTGTGTTGGACACCTCTTCACAATTGTCATCAAGTGCCCAATAGAAGATCTCTACCAAGGAATCATCAATGATATTATGGTTTGGAACACTTCTCAAACATTTTATGAACCTCTCCCACGTAGTACTGATTGAATCACCAGTCAACTACTCAAAATTGTTGATTTGATCGTTCAACTATAGCTTCTTCTGCCTAGGAAAGAACCTCTCCAAAAAGGCCTTCTGCATATTAGCCCAAGTGGTGGTTGAACTCTGTGGAGCTCGGATAGCCATAGTGTCGCTTCACCTGTTAGAGATAATGGGAAGACATGGATCCCAACAACATCCATGGATAGATTTTGGTTCCCTGATGTGCTATCAAAATATATCATTTTTGATGCTTAGAACTTTGAATTTTATGTGTTCTCAATGCGATGTTAATAGGTTTGATCTGTTTTTGTGTTTGTTTTGGCAAATTTCAGGGTTGGCACAATGTTTGGGAAACATATGCAGAAGTTGCTCATTTTTAGGATCCACAAAACCCTTTACGGGCCTAGAGTATTCCACGGGCCATGAAGGAGGTTTCGTGTGCAATTCCAGTGAAGGATAAATTTCTAAAGTTTGTTATATGAATATACACATGAGTCTTGGAACACTTTACAAGTCGTAGAACAAGTCTCGTCCCCTGAGGATCAGAAAGTGAAGACTTGTAGAAATTTCATCAGACGAAACCCCCTATTGGCTATAAATCTTTTACAGGCCGTAGAGGGGTGTCATAAAAGCTAAGTATAGAATTTAAGCAGCAAAGTATGAAAGCCCAACTACGAGCCGTAAATCACTATATGGCCTGTAGAGCACTTTGTGAAGCCTGCCGACCCAGTTATCCTACTTTGTTTTAGATTTATATTGTAAACATTATAAATAGGTTTTTCAATTTTTTTTAAAGAGTTAGTATGAGAGCAGCGAGAGACAGTAGAGAAAAACATTGGAGAGTTTGAGAAACACTTGTAAACTTTAATTCC
>DF358681.1:38842-56113 GCA_000787875.1 Solanum virginianum
AAATTAAGCTATCTGTTAGATCGACTAGCTGCAAAGGGGTGGTACTGCTTTCTTGATGGATATTCAGGCTATAATCAAATCATTATTGCTCCAGAGGATCAAGAGAATACCATATTTACATGCCCCTATGGCATCTTCACATTCAAGAGGATGACATCCGGGTTGTGTAATGCTCTATCAACATTCTAGAGATACATGATGTCCATTTTCTCATACATGGTGGAGAACACTATTGATGTCTTCATGGATGAATTTAGTGTGTTGGGAAACTCATTTGAGGATTGTTTAAAGTACCTACATGATATTTTGCAAAGATGCAAAGAGAGCCATCTGGTACTAAACTAGGAAAAGTGTCACTTCATGGTGAAAGAGGGTATTGTGTTAGGACATAGGATATCTAGCAAAGGCATTAAGTTGACAGAGCTAAAGTAGAGGTGATCGAGAAGCTCTTACCATCCATCTTAATAAAGGGTGTGAGGAATTTTTTGGGGTATGCAGGATTCTATCGAAGCTTCATAAAAGACTTCTCTAAAATTGCACACTCATTATGCAAACTATTGGAGAAAGATGCTAAGTTCTTTGTTGATGAAGCATGTTTGAAAGCCTTTGAAGAGTTAAAGAAGAGGTTGATCTTACCGCCAATCATTGTTGCTCTAGACTGGTCCAACTCTTTTGAGATCATGTGTGCTGAAAGTGGGGTCGCATTAGGTGTTGTATTGGGACAACTCAAGAAGAAGGTATTACATTCCATATACTATTCCAGCAAAGCCCTAAATACAACCTAGAAGAAATACACCATCATAGAACAAGAGTTACTCGTATTAATCTTTGTATTCAAAAAGTTTAGGTCGCATCTGTTAAGGGCCAAAGTGGTAGTGCACACATACCACTCAACACTTAAATATTTGATGGCTAAAAAGGATGCAAAGCCGAGGTTGATGAGATGTGTGCTTCTCTTGTAAGAGTTCAACTTTGACGTCATCGACAGAAAAGGGATAGAGAATTAGGTTGCAGATCACCTCTCCAGATTTAAAGATGGGAAGATAATCAAATTTGATGATGGATTGGAGATAAATAATTCTTTTCCCAACAAGAGAGTGTTGGCTGCATCTCATGACTTGTTACCTTTGTTTGCAAATTATGCAAACTACTTGGTGAGTGATATCGTGCCACCCGATCTAAATACACATCAGCGTCGAAAGTTTATGTCTGATGTGAAGAAATTCTTTTGGGATGACCCATACTTATTTAATGTATGTGTTTATGGGATTATTTATCACTGCAGTCTTGAGATTAAGATGATGAGCATCCTTGAGGCATGTCACTCATCATTGGTAGGTGGACATCATAGTGGGATTCAAACAACCCACAAGATATTACAATGTGTGTATTATTGGCATATTATCCATCAAGATGCCCATTACTATGCCAACACTTGTGGTAGGTGCCAACGAGAAGGTGGGGTTTCCTGCAATCATGAACTCCCTTTAAACCCCATTATGGTGATTTAATTATTTGATATATGGGGGATAGATTTCATGGGATCATTTGTTAGCTCGCATGGAAATAAGTACATCCTAGTTGCTTTGGATTACGTATCAAAGTGGGTGGAGGCCGTGACTCTACCCAATAATGAGGCAAAAGTGTCATAACATTTTTGAAAAAGAACATATTCTCAATGTTTGGCACCCCTCGAGCAATCATTAGTGATGGAGGTTCTCACTTCTGCAATAGACTTTTTAAGCTTTTCTTGAAAAGTATGGAGTGAAACATCAAGAGGTGACACCTTATCATCCTCAAAAAATCGGGCAGGTGGAGGTATCCAATAGGGAAATTAAACAAATCCTATCCAAGACTGTGGATGCAAACTGAACAAATTGATCGCAAAAGCTGGATGATGCACTTTGGGCATACCGGGCTACATTCAAGACCCTTATAGGCATATCTCCCTACTAACTTTCTTTGGGAAAACATGTCACTTGCTAGTGAAGTTGAGCATAAAGCAATGTGGGCACTGAAGAAGTGAAATTTGGACTTGAATGATACAGCAAACTCTAGCCTGAGCCAACTCAATAACCTTAACGAGTTTTGATTGAAAGATTATGAGAGATCAGTCTTTTACAAACAAAGAATAAAGCTGTAACATGACTGTCGCATAGAAAATTGCCAATTTGCACCAAGGGATTTGGTGCTGCTCTATAATTCTAGACTGAAGTTATTCCCTGGGAAGCTCAAATCTAGATGGTTGGGACCCTTTCGAGTGGCATATGTCTTCGATCATGGGGCTATTGAGTTGGATAGGCAAAATGGAGGTATTTTCAAGGTAAATGGCCAAAGCGTCAAGCTATACCTTGGAAATGTTGAAGAGATAAAAGACAGTTGAAGAATGAGATCTTGAAGAAGTCTAAGAAATTAAGCTATCTATGTCGTGCCACAACAATAAATAACGTGCTTCTTGGGAGGTAACCCAAGGAACAGACTGGTGCTTAGGCGCCCAGTTATGTTTTTTGACTCCTTATATTCCAATTTGGCTTGATTTTGGGCATATCTTTTTCGATAGGGTGTGGGTAGTTATAGGCCTCAGTGAAGTCTGAGTAGCTTATGGTCCATAATTACCCCAATTTTTGATCCTGAGGTTTTCTTGACTGTGTTCTTTTTCCCTGTGGATATTTATTCTCTGTTGAACCAGTATGTTTAGGATGTTTAGATAATATTTGTAGCATATGGTACCAATACTTATGGCATATGCCTTGTTTTTGTGTTATGTTTTAAAAAGTGATACCCACTAAAATTTTTGATTAAGTAATTAGATAGTAACCATGCAATTTTAGGTGTCTGAAAATATCTGTTCTGATGAGTGAGGGTAAATTGAGATAAGAAGCATGATCTGTGAGTCTTTTGATGATAATGCATATGGTGCCATTAGAGTGGGGGCTTATTTTGATAAATTCATGTATTTTGTGCTAATTCAGCACTTGCCATGTTACTCTAAGTTAGATTGTAGATTAATTGGATTAGGAAAGGATCCTAGGAGCTTGTTCTTAAATAGTCCACTTTAGCCTAAAAATAACCAACCAAATAACGATATATCCCTTGTTCTAAATATTTGAGCCTAATATGTACCTATTCTATGAAAACACTTGATTAACCTAGACTTGTCTAGTGACAAAACCTGAAATTGGCCCTGGTCTTTCCTTGAACATTGTGTACCTTGACTGAGGCAAAAAACCTAAGTTGAGGGTGGCTACCAAAAGTGGCCCTGGTTCAGAGGATGAAAATTGTGTACCTCAACATAGGCTAAAAGCCTAAGTTAAAGGTGGCTAGTATAAGGGTAAAGCACAAAAATAAGGGGGTAAGTTAGGAATAAGAAGAAAAAGGAGAAAAATCATGTACTTGGTGCAAGAAAAACGAAAGATGCCTTGATTGAGAGCTAAAAAGCAAAATGAAGTACGAAAATAAGGTTAAAAGCTGAAAATGAAAAGAAAGCACCCAAAAAAGTTTGAAAGAGCAAAACAGAGGATAAGGTGAAAATAGCTAAGTTGGAGGGGCAAAAGTATAGAAAAACACAGTTCAAGAAGGGCCTTTTAGTCACTATTTTATCAAAATATCATACCAAAGCCCCTGAACCTACATTACCATCCTAGAAAAGTCCTAAAGTGATCCTACTCTAGTTAGTTAAAGGAATGCATCTTGAGTTTTGGGGAAAGCCTATGGTATTAGTCAGCATGCATGAATATTTGTTGTCAGAGAGTGTTTTTGCACAGTCGCATGATTTAAACATGAAACCATTATTGAGTGTTAGATGTGGGACTTCTTTCTATGAGAGTGTTTGCATTACATTATTAGCATTTGACTTGTTTAGTGAGTGTGGACTATTGATAAACCCTTGCTTGTCATAGTTGTGTTGTCACATACACCAGTTTGCATTGGTTTGCTAAATAGCTATCTAATCCTATTTTGAAAAATTGATAAACCCTTGCCTGTCATAGTTGTGTTGTCACATACACCAGTTTGCATTGGTTTGCTAAATAGCTATCTAATCCTATTTTGAAAAAGTTGGTATGGGTATCTGAGTCTGAGATATATGTGTGTATGCCATTGAGTTGAGGTATATGTGTTACTATGTTGTCTATATAGATTGAGTCTATCGGTTGAGGACAAGCAACAATTTTAAGTTGAGGGTGTTGATGTGCTACCAATATACAACAATTTTGATGCATAAAATTTAGGATTTTATGTGTTCTCAATATGGATTTAGTTGTTTTTATGTGTTTTTGTGCTTAGATTTATAGGATTATAGGTTGCCAATGATTTGGGAAAAAATTGTAGAAGTTGCTGATTTTTACTATTGTACGAGACTTATACGAGTCATAGAGCATTCTATGAGTTGTAAAGGTATTTTGTGAGGAATTCTAGTAAGGGGCCAAGTTTCCGAAGTTAATTCTACGAACATACAGATGAGTCGTAAAAGAACTTTTGTGCCTTGAGGATCAGAGAAGTAGACTTGCAAGAAATACATCACGAAACCCTTTTTACCGGTGGGTCATACACCACTTTATGAGTCATGAAGGGGTGTCATAGAAGAGAAGTCCAAAATTTTAGTAGCTAATTACGAGACCCCGACTACGAGCCGTGGAAGACACCATGAGTCATAGAGTGCTTTCGTGGAGTTTGCCGACCAGTGTTCCAAATTTGTTTAGGACTAGTTTTTACTTATTATAAATAAGTGTTTAGGTTATTTTTCAAAAGTTCTGACCAGTACACGTACGTTCTCAGTAGTTTTAGGTTTTGTGCTTATAGAACAAGAATATTCTAAGAGAGAAAATTGTGAGAGAGACTTTGAAACACTTTTGCTTTAATTCAATCTTCAAGCATATGATTTGCATTGACTTTGTATTTGCTTGATCTTAATTCAATTTTGTGAGTTTTTAATTATGCCTTCTCAATTCATAATCTCTTCATCTACACATAGTAGGAGTAGCTAAATCCATAACTAGGGTTGTGGGAACCATGAAGAACTAACAAAGTAAAATCAAATAATTCACACTTCTTGGAAGTTTTATATGCATATATTAATTAACTCTTTTGATTTTGTTTGTTTTGTAGTGGTGGACAATATTAGAACCCACCTAGTGCTACTGACTGGACCAAGGTAGTAATGAATAGGAAAAAAGATTAATTAACAGGATTTGATTGATGTGTTCTCTTCTAATCAACCAAACTGGGCTAAGGGAAGGTTGTACTGGGACTAATAGGTAATGGTTGCAATGCACACTATGGAGATGGCTCAAGTCGTATAGTGAAATTCTCCTCTCACCTTTGACCGAAGGGCTTAGTGAACTTAAATTACATCCTGTATGCTATACACTAGACAAGAATTAGGTTATTCGGGGACACTAAGTTGGGGAATCATGGGGATAATAATACCTTAGTTGCTCTATATTATTGATTTTTCTTTCATGTTAGTTAGTTTAGTTTCTCATTAATTATTGCAAACCCCCCTGGGAAATTGAGTCGGTTAACTACTCGGATTGCAGATTAGTGAATTTGTCTTAAATCTATGTATTCCCTATGGGTTCGATGCTAACCTTGGTTAGGTTCTATTTCCCAACAGCGACCACTTTATCCTCTAAAAAAAGCTGTAACTTGGGCGACATCACCTACCATTAGAGGATCCGCATAGCTATCTATACAACATTGCATTTGTGTGCAAGAGTGTGATGGGAACACAGAATCTTTCTATGGATGCTATGGGACTTTGTGTCTTCCCATTATCTCTGACAGCCAATGCAGCACTATGGCTATCTAAGCTCCCACAGAGTTCGATCACCAGTTGGACTGAGTTGCAGAGGGCCTTTTTGGAGAGGTACTTCCTGAGATTAAAGAAGTTCAAGTTGAAAGACTAGATCAACAACTTTGAGCAACCTCTTGGTGACTTGATCAGTATGATATGGGAATAGTTCACTAAATGCTTTAGAAGTGTCTTGGACCACAAAATTGTTGATGATGCCTTGGTAGAGATCTTTTAACGTGCCCTAGATAAAAATAGTCAAGTTTTTGCTGATACCATTATGAGGGGCATATTCTTAGATCAACCATTTGCAAGGTTCAGTGAAATGATGGAGAGAGTGGTTAAGACCAATTGTACATGAAGGCAAAGAGATAGATCATCAGCCAAAAGTTTATGCGCTGTTAGTATTGGTTTGGAGCAATCTAAAATAAATGAAGCCATTATGTAAGAGCTTGCCCAAATCCATACAGGTATGGAGGTGATGATAAGCAAAATCAAGAGCGAGTTAATGCAGCTGTTCATCAGCCTCCCTGAGCACCCATGTATGATGATCCCTACAATAAGAAGGAGATTTGTTTCATTGCTGAGCAGATGGGGGGTTTTCGGACCAACTCCCATGATGATCCTTACTATGAGAAGGACACTTGTTTTATTGTTGATCAGACGGGAGGTTTCTGGACCAATGCCCAAGGGTCCAATCAGGACTATTGACGCCAAGGTCAAGGAAACCAAGGTCAGAACTTTAATTGTGATGGACGTTTTAGAGACAACCGCGGAAGGTACTATGATAGGAATCGGGGCTAAGACAGATATGCAGACTGGGGCCGCAAAGATGGTTACAAAAATAGTCCTTATGTGCCACCACACAGTCACGACACCAGTGCTAGTAGTTCAAGAGTTGAGAAGATGTTTGACCGCTTGTTAAAGAAAGCTGAGACACCAGATAAGACTTTGAGAGGGATGAAATCTGAGATCTCTAGTATAAATCAGAAAATAAAGTCTCATTCTGTTACCATCAAATAACTTGAGCAATAGTTTGGCCAAGTGTCAACTCAACTAAATTAGCGTCAGAGAGGTACACTACCTAAAAATATAGTTTACAATCCTAAGAATGAAGGGCTGTGCATGGCAGTTACTATTTGTAGTGGCAAGAGTACCATTAATCCTCCCATGCAGGTAGATGAGGATGATGTTCGAGAGGAGATAGTTGAGGTCAAAAATATAGATATTGGAGATGATTATGGCAAGGATGGGGTGAGTGATGCTGCAGCTGTGCCATAGAACCAGAAGCCTATTCCTAAGCTTTCTCCTCCCTTCCCTCAAAGAACTAAAAGAAGGAGGAGGAAGGTAAGTTCAAGAACTTTCTATCCATGCTGAAACAACTCTCCGTCAACATCCCTCTCATTGAGGCATTGGAGAAGATGCCAAGGTATGCAAAGTACATAATGGACCTAGTCACGAAGAAGCGCATTGTGAGTCAGGAGCTCTTGCAAGAGCTTCAACATTGCAGTGCAATTGCAATGAGGTTCTTGGTTCAAAAGTGAGAATACCCCGGTTCTTTTACCATACCTTGCTCCATTGGAGATGTGGAGTTCGCAAGGGTATTGTGTAATCTCGTTGCTAGCATTAAGCTAATGCCTTTTGTAGTATTTAAGAAGCTAGGATTGGGAGCCCCTACTCCAAAGAGCATGCAGTTGTTGATGGCTGACCCCACGATGAAAAAGCCTATTGGGATACTTTATGATGTACTTGTCAAAGTTGAGAAGTTCATATTCCCTACAAACTTTGTGATCCTAGATTGCGAAGTTGACTTTGACATCCCAATAATCTTGGGAAGGCTATTCCTAGCCACTGGTTGAGCACTAGTAGACATAAAAGCTGGTTAACTCAGGTTTAGATTGAATGATGAAAAAGCTATCTTCGATGTCTGTCAGTCAATGAAGAGGCCAGATGATATGAAGAATGAGGTTTGGGAACTTGGTGAAGTCTGAGTAACCAAGTTGTCCAAGTCATGCCAAGATAATAAGTCAGGTTGGTTGAAAAGAATTAAAAAGTGCCTCTACAACGAGTTCTATGGCTGTACATCACACTACGACCCGTACACCAACTCGTAGATACTTCCAATGAGCAAAATGTTATGCACTCTTGTCTATGATCCAAATTAATGGCCTGTAGACAAAACTACAAGTCGTGAATGGGACTCATAGACCCCAGGTAAGATTTTTGAGTTTTTGACTAAGTGTTGGGGTTTCTATGACCACTCTACAAGTGTACTTCATCTTATGACTTATAGACTAGTCCATGAAACCCAATCCTCAAAAATAGGGTTTGGACTTTCTACAAAACCATGATTTACGGGCCATTAAACACTCTACGACCCATAATTAAGGTTTCATTGAGTCTGAACCCATCAGTTTTGACTCATCTGGTCAGGCTATAAATATAAGGGTCAAAATATTTCTTGCCCTAATTATGAAATATACCCAGCTAAAACCTACCCCAAATCCTTCTAACCACTAATGACAGCACAAAGAAAGTTTTTTTTTGTCAACCTAGGATTTTCAATATCTCCTTACCTCCTTCAATTTCTATAATTTAATCACTCAATTTGGTGCTATGGCCCCAAAAGCAAGATCAAAGCTATGCAGAAGACGCTCAAAGGTTAGACCTCAGGGGAGGTGCAGACCCCCACACTTAGTGGATCACTTGAGAAGCTCAACATTCAACTTGACCCGAATGCTTATAGACCACAAATATGGGCTGTTACCGGACTTAGGTAGACCCAGGCTCTTGTCAGTTGTACTCCCTAGTCTGATGAGGGAGACCATGACAAGAGTAACTCTATTCAGATGACTCCATCTAGAGAGAAGTCAGACTCAAGAGTCAAGATCCAGTGGCGAGTCAGAGAAAGAGTCCTCTACCTATCCACGGACATCACCATCACCTCCAAATACTCTTACTAGTCGATGGTGTGTCGCGGGCATGCAGACATCTATATAAAGGACGTATAGGTTACTGAGCGGGACAACCTAAATCACTTTATTTATGAGAAGCCTTGGGTCATCTCAGTCAGACAGTGTCCCTAGTATCTAGGATACTATCAGACAATATGGGCTTTAGTGGCTAACTAAATCACTAGGGAGGTACTCCCCGACTATGGTGCGGGAGTTCCGTTCATCTTATGCAGCCACTATTTAGAGCACATTTCTCCAAGGGAAGAATCCCCTTGCTTAGCTTAGACTAATGTAGACTAGAGTGAGGGGTTGGTAGATGGATATCTCGTAGAACACTATTCATCGTGTGCTATTTAGGCCCAAGTTCCTAATCCCCAGACCCATAGTTGAGTTCAACCATAGAGTGAGGCAGACCAGGGACTTGGGTCTGATGAGAAACCACAACCATAAAGTCGGCTTGATGAGATAGGTGGCCGATTTTATTGTTGAGCAGGGTCCGAAGCCTGCATGGGTAGCCACTTACTCGGAGCTTATTGTGAAGGCTTCTCTCAGTTTTCCTGCCAAATTTTGGTGGGCAATTGTCAAATCATGTATCCGATTGATGCTTGCAGATAACACTTTAACGCCAAAGCGTGCAGTTCTAATTGCCAACATCTTGGCTGGCTATGAGATAGATTGGGCCCATCTTATCACCGAGCAGATCCACGAGATGACCTTAAAGAGGTCTACCTCTATCATCTTTCCATGAATGATCAATAGACTATCTAGAGTTGAGGGTAGAGGTTCTACACCAGCTAGAATCATTGATCAAGGTCCAGCGTACTTTGGATGCCAGCCTGATTAAGGCTGAGGAGAACTTGGTGGAACTCCAGTAAGTACTATACTAGCCAGCTCCTATACTAGAGATATTTGCCCCAGTGCCACCTCCCGAGGTTCAACCCACCACCACTAATGCTACCATAAAGGAGAGGCCCCCACAGATCGAGGCAGATGAGGAGAGAGAGCCCACTGCTACTACTACTTTTGCACCACAGGCTACTTTATCATAGACAGTACCCGCGGGCATGGTTTTTGTGTCTATTGTATCTATTTAGGCTATGGAGCAATGATTATCACATACTGAGTGTTAGTTCACTCATTTGGTTCAATAGATCAGGCCCTGGGTCTCTCAGGAGATTACAGAGTCCGAGGATCGCACGCAGGCATACATGGTTGCTGTTATTCAGGATGAACTTTCTGTCATGGTTTCTAGTGTTGATGCTTTCAAGTTAAGGGTCAAGTAAAGCCTAAATATGGCTAGGCCAACAGATATGATAGCCATACAAATGGAGATCCAGCGACTCTGGACCAACATAGCAACAACATTGGCAGCACTAGTGGCAGTACCAGAGACTACATTCCTAGTGACAGTGGTAGACTTATTTGCTCCTAAGGAGCTTACATAACTTTCCCATGGGAAGAGGCCCTGCCTTGATAATGATCTAACTGCAGTGCGGTTACATGCGAGGTTGATAGAGTAGGAGGAGCTCGAGCTTGTCTTAAGACAGTTGAGGCAGCAGGAGGAGATATGACAGGCTCATGCGCTCGAGCAGGTAAAGGGTGCTGACCCCTCCGTCCATGGTGCTACTACTGAGGAGGCAACCATGCAAGTTAAGGGTGGTCAGGTTCAGCTAGAGACTGTCGCTTAGGCGCCTAGGTATGTTTTTTACCTTAGTACCTTATTTTGTTTTGATTATGTGCATTGAGGACAATGCATCTCTTTTTTGATATGGCATGGGTAGTTATGGACCTTTGTAAAGTCTTAATAGCTTGGCCTATAAGTACCCCAATTTTTGAATCCTAGTGGTTTTTTTGTTGTGTTCTTTTTCCCCGTGGATATTTATTTCCTATTGAACCAAAATGTTTAGAATGTTTAGGTAGTATTGGTAGCATATGGTACTGATATCTGTGGCATATATGTGTCTTTATGCTTTTTTGTGAAAAATGATACCCACCAAATTTTTGATTAGTTAGTCTAGATAGAAACCATGCATGTTTAAGTGTGCTGACAGTGCTTATTTTGATAAGTGAAGATAAAATTGAGATGAAAAGCATGATCTGAGTGTCTTTTATTGATAATGTAATAAGTGTCATGTGAGTGTGAGGTTAACTTGCTAAATTCATATATTCTGTTTCAATTCAGAACTTGCCCTGTTACTCTGATTTAGACTTTAAGTTAATTGGATTAGGAAATAATCTTAGGCCATTGTTCATAACAGTCCCCTTAGCCTAAATAACCAACCAAATGTGCAGAATATCCCTTGATCCTAATGTTTGAGCCTAACATGTACCTCTTCTTTGTAAAAATCTAAGTGACCTAGCCTTGTTAGTTGTAAAATCTTGAAATTGACCCTAGTCCTTCCTTGAATATTATGCACCTTGACTAAGGCAAAAAGCCTAAGTTGAGGGTGGCTACCAAAAGTGGCTTCTGGTTTTGAGGTTGGATAATGTGGACCTCAACTCAGGCCAAAAGCCTAAGTTGAGGGTGGCTACCAAAAGTGGCTTCTGGTTTTGAGGTTGGATAATGTGCACCTCAACTCAGGCCAAAAGCCTAAGTTGAGGGTGGATGATGTAAGGGTAAAACACAAAATGAGGGGAAAAGTTAGTGATGGATGGAAAAGGAGAAAAATCATGTACTGGGTGTAAGAAAAATGGTTAATGCATTAGTTATGAGCTATAAAGAAAAATGAAGTGTAAAAACAAGGCAAAACGCTAAAAAATAAAAAGAAAGCACCGAAAAAATCTTGAAATAGGAGAAAGGGAGAATGGAATGAAAGTAACAGTGTTCATAGGGCAAAAGTGTAGAAAAATGCAGTATCAAGGAGGGCCTTTAGTCACTATATTCCCAAAATATCATACCAAAACCCCCTGAGCTTACATTACAAGTATGAAAAATTCTAAAGTGATCCTAGTTCAAGTAGTTAAAGGTCATAGCCATGAGTATAGGGGCAAACATATGGTATTGGGCATGATACATGAATGTCTTTTGTGAGAGCGAGTGATTTTGCATAGTCCAAAGATTATACATGAAAACATCATTAAGAGTAAGATATATGGCTTCTTTCTATGAGGGCACTTGTATTGCATTGTTAACATTAGACTAATTAAGTGATTGTGGCATATTGATAGTACCTCTATTATCATAATTGCATTGTCACATGCATTGATCTGTATTGGTTTGCTAGATAGCTATCTGGTTGTGCTTTGAAAAGTGGTGTGGGTATCTATGCTTACATTTGATAAGATGTATGCCATTAGATTGAGGTGTATGTATTATTGTGCTGCTTATATAGGTGCTATTTATATAGATTGAGTCAGTCGCTTAAAGACAAGCAACAATTTTAAGTTGAGGGTGTTGATATGCTATCAAAATACAACACTTTTGATGCTTAAAACTTGAAATTTTGTGTATTCTCAATGCAATGTTAGTAGGTTTAATATGTTTTTGTGTTTGTTTTGTAGGAGTTCAAGGTTGGCACAATGTTTGGGAAAAATATGCAGAAGTTGCTGATTTTGAGGATCCATGAGATCCTTTCTGGGCCGTAGAGTATTTTACGAGTCGTGAAGGAGGTTTCATGTGCAGTTCTAGTGAAGGGTGAATTTTTGAAGTTTGGTTTATGAACATGTAGACAAGTTATTGAATACTTTACGAGTTGTAGACCAAGTCTCATTCCTTGAGGATCAAAAAGTGAAGAGTTACAGAAATTTCATTAGACAAATCCCGTTATGGGTCTTAAAACCTTTTACGGGCCATAGAGGGGTGTCATAGAAGCCAAGTCCAGAATTGAAGCAGCAAAGCACGAAAGCCCGACTACGAGCCGTAAATCACTATATGGCCTGTAGAGCACCTCGTGAAGCTTACTAACCCAGTTATCCTATTTTATTTTGGATTTATATTTTAAACATTATAAAGAGGTTTTTAGGTTATTTTTCTTAGATAGTTAGCACGAGAGTAGCAAGAGAAAAATGTTGGATAGTTTGAGAAATACTTGTAAACTTTAATTTCATGTTCTAATTACGATCTTGTGATTCTCATTGAAGCTTTGAATTCTCTTTTGCTTAATTCAATTATTTAAGTGCTCTATTATATTATTCAAATTCATAAGTCTTGCATCTACACAAACCATGAGTAGGTAAATCCACAACTAGGATTATGGGAACTATGAATTATTAACAAAGTAAAATCAGATAATTTGTAATTCTTGAAAAGTTTGCATGCATGTATTAATTAATTCTCTTCATTTTGAATGTTTTCTAATGGTGGCCAACATTAGAACCCGCCTAGAGTTACTAACTCGACAAAGGTAGTAATGAATAAGAAAAGAGTAATTAATAGGATTCGATCGATGTTTCTCATCTAATCAACTGAACTGGGCTAAAGGGAGGTTGTACTGGGATAATAGGTAAGGGTTAGCAATGTCACACTACAGGGATGGACCAAGTCACATGGTGAAATTCGCCTCTTACCTAGGCCAAAGGGTGCGGTGAACTTACCTTACTGTTCTACATGCTATATACTAGAAAAGAATTCAGTTATCCGGTGATACTAAGTTAAGGAATCATGAGGAATACAATACCCTAGTTTCTCTTCATATTGGTTAAACACTTGTCTTAGTTTAGTATTACTTTTGCTAGTGATTATAACCCCCACCCCTTTTTGGGGAGATACGTTGTTTAATAAACTCAAATTGCAAAATTGAATTCTTCTAAGTCTACCATATTCCCTTGGGTTCGACCTTAACTTTGGTTAGGTTCTATATCTTGACAACAACTACTTTAGCCTAAAAAAGGAGGTGTAGCTTAGGCGACATCATTCCCCATCATACTCTTATAGACGAAGATGACATAGTGTAGATAGTTATGTAGATTCTTTGATGGTAAGCCCGTGAACACGCTCTATTCTGCAGCATTTGAAGTAACCTACTCAAAATAACAAATTTTGTGTCATCCGATAAAGGAGGTAACACAATAGCACCAGTGAGATCCACCACCATAGGGTCAAGCCTGTATTGATTCCAAGTATTAGCAGCATCTTGCAGATCCTGTAGTGGTAGATTTGCATCCTCAAGTGGTGGTGGTGGGTTATCATTATTTATACTCAGTACCACATTTACTACATCATTTGCAACGTTGTTCGCATTGTTTTGGGGTATTCTTCTCAATGTTTTTTGGATCTCTAGGTCAAACAGAGTCAGGGGATTGCCTCTACTACGAGTGTTGTGCATACACTACACATATAGGCTGAAATAAAACAAAAACAACAAGAAACATAAAATAAGGAAAATAAGGATTAATTCACAAATTGCCTAAATTAAACTAGTCTAAAAGTTGTATTCCTCGACAACGGCGCAAAAATTTTGATGTCGCCCAAACTACACTCCCTTTGAAGGTATAAGTGGTCATTGTCAAAATATATAACCTAACAAGGTTAGGGTAGAACCATAGGGAATATGATCTTGACCCAGAGCAATTACGAGCAATTCGGATAAATTAACCCACTTATCTCACCAAAAGGAGGGGGGTTGTAAATGCAGTAAGTAAACCTAAACTAGAAGCATGTGTTATGAATTCAATGAGAGAGGTAACTAGGGTATTATGTTTACCATGAATTCCTAACTTAATATAGCCAGATAATCATAATCTTTTCTAGTGTGTAATATGCAGAACTATTAAGTTATGTTTACCAAACCCTTTGATCCAGGCGAGAGGTAAATTTTACTACGTGATTTGATCCATCCCCAAAGTATGACATTACTAACCCTTACCTTTTGTTTCAGTACAACCACCCCTTGATCTAGTTAGGATGATTAGACAAAAGGGATTATATCGAATCCTGTTAATTATTCCCTTATCACATTCATTACTATCTTGATCCAGTAAGTAAGAATTAGGCGAGTTCTAACATTGGCCACAGTTAAAATGCACTCCAAATGAAGGGATTAATCAACATTGGCCACAGTTAAAATGCACACTTTCCAAGAATTACAAATTATTTGATTTTACCTTGTTAGTTCTTCATAGTCCCCACAACCGTAGTTGTGGATTTAGCTATGCATGATCATTGTAGATGAGAAAATCATGTTAAGGAATCACATAATTAAACACTTATAATGATGAATTGAAGAACAAGAAATCCAAAATTTTTCACAAGAAATCACAATGTAATAATCTCAACATAAAAATCACAAAATATGAGTTCTCAAGTCATTTTTGTCCTCTATCGTGCATCTCTTGCGCGTCTATGGAAAAAAACCTAAAACCCCTATTTATTATAAGTAAAATACAAATCTAAAATGAAATAGGAAAAGTGGATTCGTTAATTTCCACAGACGAGGATATGGGTCGTATGTGAACTCATAGCCCATACCTAGGCTTCATACTCTACACTTTCCAAAATTAGGCTTCAACTTATGAAATCTTCCTGTGGTTCGTCGTCGAACTTACGGCCCATAAAGGGTTTCATTTGCTAACTTCTATGAAACTCTTTAAAACTTTGATCCTCCAGGGATGACCTTATCTATGACCTATGATCCGACTTACGCCTTGTAAGTGACTTCGTGTGACAATACTTCAACATTCAACATGTTTTCTGATCTTCAACCTACGAAACCACCTACGGGCCATGAAGAGATCTACAGGTCGTCTGACAACTCGTTGATGGAACCTCTAAAACTTGTACCTTCACTGGAGTTGACTCATGAAACTAGCTTGCAGCTCGTGGAGTGAACCATGACCCATAGAATTATCCATAAATCACTAAAAACTTCAATACTAAATCATACCGAATCTTGTAATAATAACATGAAAACACATCAAGCCCACTAACATCGCTTTGAGAAAACACAAAATTCCAAGTTTTAAGCATCAAAAGTGTTGTATTTTAGCAGCACATCAGGAACCTTAGAATCAACATCCATGACTCAAATAACATGATCTATGTAACCTCTGGAAATCATTTTCATAGCTTTTACATAAAAGATAAACTTGAACACCAAATTTATCCCCTTCTACTCAAGTATGGACTCATTAGGAACTTGGATTGTGACTCTAAATATTCTATAATCAATGGAAGTATAAGATGCATGCAATCAAACTATACCAAGAAAAATATTAGAATTGGTTATATCAAGTTCAACAAGATCACATGAAAAGACTTTATGCAAGATCAAAATAGGACAATTCCTATAGACTTTCTTGGCTAGGGTTGGCTCATCAATTAGAGTATAAACCGAATAAGGTTCTAACAAGTCTTTGGGAGACACATCAAACTTTATAGCAAGGTAAAGAGTAACAAAAGTTAGAATCAAGGTCAATCAAAGCATACACATCATGATCAAAGACTTCTAACGTACTTGTAAGCACATTGGGAGACTCTTCAACCTCTTCCTTAGCATGCGAAGCATAGAATAAACTACCATATGGACCACTTCTTTGAGCTTGGGTACCTTGTTTCACTTTCCCTCTTTGAGGCATTTGACCTTGCGAGCGATCATCCCTCCCTTTATTGGCAATATTAGGACACTTGACAATCTTGTGCTTCACTCTTCCACAACCAAAGAAAATATTTGCACCTCTCAAACAATCTCCAACATGATTCTTCCACACCTACGACACTTAGGAGGAAGAGAACCATCTTTCACAACATCATATTGAAAGTTAAGGTTGGGTGCGTTGTCTTTATCAAAGCTTTTAGGAGCACCTTTAGACTCCCTTGGCCTTGTTAGAAATGGCCATTACCGATATTAGCATGTGAAAATCCACCATCAAAATTAGCCCTTTTTGACTCTTTCATCCTCATCTTTTTTGAAGTTTTCACTCTCCACTTGTTCGGAATATGTCATGAGCCTATAAATATCCATCTCCTTAATGAAAATTATGGCCTTACATTCTATCTTCACCATGTAATACACACCGAAGGTGAACTTGTTCATATGGGCCCTAGGTTGGCCATCAAGGAAGGAGCATAATTAGACAAGTTTGTGAATTTGAGGGCATACTCCCTCACTTTCATACCACTTTGCCTCAAATTCATGAACTCCATCACCTTAGCTTCCTTTAATTAAAGTGGAAAGAAATTATCAAGGAAATTACCATTAAACATCTCCCTATAAATAGACCCATTTTTAGCTCTCTCGGACCTCCAGTGTATGTACCAAACTTGAGCAACTCCCTTAAGTTGGTAAGCTGCCAATTTAGCCATCTCCTAGGTAGATACCCTAATAATCTCTATCATTTTGTAGACCTTATCAATGAACTTTTGTGGATCCTTATCCACCTTAGAACTATAGAATTCTGGGGGATCTATCCTAGCAAAATCTCTTATCCTAGAAGCTGGAGTAGGAATCTTTGGAGAACCAACAACTTATCAAGATTTGAAATTCGAGTATGATGGAACTCACCTAACCCACCAAGTTGATTCATCCCAAAACCTAAGCAACTTAACATAATAATAAAAGAAAAAGATAAACGGTCTAATAAGATAGATAG